>JAVJIF010026762.1:0-65597 GCA_038442645.1 Agave tequilana | reverse complement strand
AAAGTTTGGTGGATGGTTGGGAGAATTATTATGAAAATTGGAGAAGTTGGGTGATGATTGGAATATTATTACCATGATGGAAGTGGCTAGCATGATTTGATTGTGAATGATCATTGTTGTTTTGGCTCCATGAGAAATTATGGTGATTTCTCCAGCCAGGATTGTACGTTGGTGCGTAAGGGTTATTGTTCGGCCTTGAAAAGGCCGCATTCATCGGTTCATGGTAGGGTTGCTGAGCCTGAAACACAGGGCACTCCTCGAACACATGATTCATGGCTTGACAGTAAGTGCAGCCCGGAGTTGGAAATTGGTTCGAGCTGACTTGATTGACTGGACTTGGTTCTTTCGTTTCTAGAGCTTCCAGTCTTCTAGCCAGGTTAGCTAACTTAGTCTCATTAGCTATGGACGATTCGATAGAATGGAGACCTCCTTTTGAAGAGATGGAGTTAGGATTCCTAGAGGTCTCACTAGCAGATTCCCATTGGATGGTCTTCTCAGCTAGATTTTCATATAAATCCCATCCTTCATCTTCATCTTTCTACAAGAAACCCCCTTGGCACATACTTTCTAAGAGGATTTTGGTGGAATAGTCTAAACCGTCATAAAGAATTTGGCATTGTCGTCATTTCTCTATTCCATGATGTGGACATTGGACAAGGAGGTCTTTAAAGCGTTCAAAGTACCTCCAGAACGGTTCACTAGGTTCTTACTTGAATTGCATGATCGTCTTCCTAATGAGAGCGGTTTTATGATTGATTGGATAGATTTCTTCAAGAAGACCTTGATGAAACCATCCCAGGATGTGATAGAACTGGCCGCTAAGCTATAGAGCCACTTCTTTCCTAGGTCCTTAACTGCAAAAGGGATAAATCTTAACCTAATAGCATCATCTACAAGGTGTGGGATTTTCATCATTAGACATACTTCCTCAAATTCTCTTATGAAGAAGTAGGCATCTTCGGACTCTAGGCCATGACACTTGGGGAGTGTGTTGATAAATTGAGGCTTGAGCTCAAAATGTATTCACCACCGATGGAAGTAGAATGCAAGATGAAAGTGAGTCCTAATGGGGTAGAACCTATCCTGCAGTGATGTTAATTGAGCCATTACGGATCTGGTCTTGGTTCAAACTTGGGTGGTGATGTGTTTCTAGTCAACCTAGATGAATTAGGGTCTCTCGACCACACTTGCATACACAAACATAATCACAATCACAAACAATTTCAACCAACAGTCAACAGTAGTAATCAACCAAGCCTACTCTAAGGTAACCTTGACCTAGACAACTCCTAACTGGTTGATTGTCCACAGGAGGTAGAATGTAGACTTTGATCACAAGCTAATCAGCTAGGTCAGAGCAAGATTGGTGGGAGGTTATCCGTCAAAGACGTTTCTTAATTAAGTAACCACAATCTTCGGGCTTTCGGCCCTCAATTCCCTTCCTAGACACTGATTTGGCAGGAGTCAATTCTAACACCTTTCCTCTTAGGATAATCTCCTAGTGAGTTCGAGATGTCCCTAAGGCCAACGTCTATCAGATTTTACTTAGGCTTAGGTTTGTGAGTGCTTGGAATCTGATTTTTGGGCCAAGGAAGGGTGATTAAATCCCCACCTTATCTTGTTATTGGGTGTTGCCCTTAAATCAATTTGTGCAAGTGTACAAGATAAATAAGATTCACTCAAAGCGATATAAATCAACCAAGAAATGAGTCCTATTCTGAATGCAATGCGTACGTACCTTACTCCAGCACTCTTCAACAATAAAGTAAATGAATTGAAAAGACTCGTGCCTAAAATGCAAACGTCTAATCAATTTTTTTAACTTTTCAACAAGTGTTTTACTGTTGGCTTAAAACAGGGATGGTGGATAGCAGAAATAGCACAAATATGACATACAAAAACTTAAATTTTTGCGAGCAATATGTCCTGCAAAAAAGAGTTTTTAGTAGTCCAATGAATTTTTTCAGATTTTGCAACGCAATTACTTGAAATTCTGTTTTCTACTTTCGAGAGTAGGGGCACAGAATTTTCAAGTCTTCTCTTGCAAAGCTTGAATGCTAGATCTTGATCTTCAAGTCTCTGAAACAACACACAAAACTTGTTAGAAAACAAATACACCGTTCCCTCCCCGGCAACGGCGCAAAAATTGATTGCTAAAAGAAAGAACAATCAAAGAGTTTAAGAGTTTATCGTGTAGCTTGTGGCTAACGAGTCGTGTCCACGAAGAGGAATGCGATGGAAACTTTTCGGTGAATCGTTTTCAAACAAAGAGTTGTATATTTTTTTTTTTTTCTTTTTATGGAAAGAAGATGGAAAGAAAGAGATGATTAAAAGAGAAACTGCAACTTTTAGAAAAGGTTTTGGAGAAGGTGATTTAGAAAACTTGAGAATTGTTTTGTTGTTTATAATATTGAAGCAAATCTGGGCTCACTATCTCACTACTCAATTGTTCATTCTTCCATTAAAATATCAAGTGCCTCAAAGTGATCATTTGCAAAACTTAAAGTTAATTTTTAGAAAGCTTTAAGCGAAGAACATAAGATGGTTGGAAGAGTGCAGTCGTTTTTTCGAAAATCGTTAGAAATTGAATATTAAATCATCAAGCGCGAAGAAGCAAGAATGAAGTAAAAACAATTCAAAAGATTTTCATGAAAGAAGTGAGAGTTTAACAATCCAAACCCATCCTCATGTGCCTTCAAGAACACTTTCAAAAAGAAAGGCTTTTAAGTGAGGCATGCATATGATTCATTGGGTCTTTTTCTTTTAAAAGCAGAAGAGAAGAAGAATAAGAGAGAGTTATGATAGCTAGCCCAGAAAACCGTTTAGTTACTTATAGAAAACAATGAAAAAGAAAGCATAGAAATAATGCAAACCATACCGTACTGCAAGTGGAAGAAAACTTGGCTCGACTTTTGTATTGACGTTACTTCAATCTTCAAGTACAAGCACTCAATTCCTCTCTCTCACAAGTTTTGATACTGGACTACAAAGTAAATAACAAGATTATAACTTTTGTGGTAGCTAACAAAGAGCCTAATCTTAAGAAAATAAACACAAAACTTAATCCTAGTCTTCGCTGCATTTTTCTTTGCTGAAACCAGTATTTATAGGCAAAACCCTAACAGAGAGGATCCCGGGAAGATTGGGGGAGCAAACGCTCCCCCAACGGCCACAAGATAGCCGCGGAAACGTGGCTTGGGCTGCGTTTCCGCGGCCCTGGTGTGGCCAGGTGGCCACACCAAAAGGGGGGAGATCTCTGTTTGGTGTTTGTCCCGTATCTTCTGCTGGTTTTCTTGCTTCTGCTCCAACCGTTGACGAAATAGCCTTTGATTTTGTGGCTTCAATCGCTTGATTCAGGGAGGATTCTTCTCAACCTCTTGATATGCCAAGATTTAGCCCTGATTTCTTCATTTCGAATTTATTCTAAATTAATTCAGAATTTGGTGGCTTTTGGGCTTGTTTCTCTTTTCTTTCTTTGAGCACTTGGGCCTACATTTAGCAAAGAAAAAACTTATTAATAGGATTTATTAGCTAAAAAGCATGGTAAGGTGACAATGTAAATGCAACATATGTGACTAATCAAGGTTCGATAAGAATATCCTTCAAATCTGGAGAACGATCAGCATCCGACTCCTCTAAGCTAACAGCCGGTTGCTTCCCCTTGGACTTGATTGGTGTGGGACTCAGTCCCACCATGTTTGCAGTTATTTCTGGGTACTCGACGTTGGAGAATGATTTCTTCTTTCACGATAATCGTCTTTTGACTGATTTTGAAGCCGTCGACAATCGGCTAAAAATCGAAGGTTTACTTGTCTGAAAGCCGCAATGGCAATCAGAGAGCACTGCTGAGATTACCTGCTCCTAGTGGTATCGAGGGGCGATTTGATGGACGCTTTTCTTCCTTATCTGGTAGTCCCTTAGGTCCTTTGAGGGAACGTTTGAGGAACTAGCTCGAACCCCTGGGGGTGAGGATTTTTTGGCTGAACGCGGGTCTCGTGTTTCTTTGTTGAAACGCAGCCATCATGTTTAGAATCAGAAAAGCGGGACTCGCGCGCTGTTGAAGAACGTGGGCCTCATATTTTAGAACCGTCAAAATGAGGGTCTTGCGTTGGGTGCGGACCTTGCATTGTTGAAGAATGCGACACTCGCATTCTGGGACAAAACTCGGTCCTCGCGTCGTTTAAGAGAAACAGGGTATCGACCTCGTGTTCTAAATCTGCAGAATAAATTGTCTCTATAGAATCATCAAGCTATTTTTGATGAGCGCGGCATCTTCATTAACGTTCAGCATTCTGGTTAAGCTGCATGTTGGGAACTTCTGGCAACCTGGAATTGTAGAATTTATAGAAGAGAAGGACGACAGAATTGGTCGTCATTGCTTCTTTGATCATGCACCACCGCTTTTACCATGCGGGTCTTCTGAGAGACATTGACTCGGGCAGTATGGGCTACACGAGAGGTTTTTAGAACCTCTTCGGAAGTGTCGCCCTTTGTATTGTGAGCAGTGGTGCGGGCCACTTCAGGAGTAATCTCCGAAAAGATTTGAAAGTGGGTCCCAAAAGAGACTTTCCGGTATTGTTGTATTACCTTGGGGATGGCAGAGCATGAGGAAAGGAACACCTCAAATTTTCCTTAGTCGAATTCCAGGACAAGGGACTCTATCGTCTTCTCGAGGAGCCGGACATCGGCTTGTACCACAGCATTCTTATCAGTGGAGAAAGAAATCCCTAGCAGAGTCATAATTTTTTGTTTGCGTAGAAAAAAGTTCTTGGTCGATGTTTGATTTTTTGAGTAGCTAAAAATTACAGTGGAATGATTCTGATTATAAAAGAGGGAAGAAGACTCGGTTCTCCTTTTGTTTAAAACTGGGTTCTTCGAATGGAGATGGAGAGTGATTATTGTTCTCTGTTAATCAGCCAACTGTCTAGATCTCTTCAGGATGCTCTCAAAGACAAATCAGATAGGAACTCTGCTTTTAACACGCGAAGTGTTTAGAGTCCACTGATTACTCTGTTTCTCCTTTTCTCCAAAAGTCCTCTCTTTGGATTCAAAAAGAGTCCCCTCTTCATAGCTACTTAGGCTATTTGTAGGGAATCAATGGGGTATGATCGTTCCTTAAAATCCCTCCATAATGGGGATTAACTCCCCATTATGTGGGGAGTTAATTGACCTAGTAATGAGGGTCTGTTACAACAGAAACACGGGTCTCGCACTGGACGCGGACCTCACGTTGCTTGTTGTAGACGTGGGCGTCTCAAACCACTGAGTTGCTCAGACTCACGTTTGTTGTGAGACGCGATGTTTCTCAGACCCATGTCTGAAGTGGACGCCAAGTTGCTCAGACCTACGCATGACATAGAACGCGGAGTTACTCAAACTTGCATTGGGTGGGAAGCGAAGTTACTCAGACTAGCGTCGAATGCGGGCTTACTCAGGCATGTGTCTGAAGTCTCCGTTCTTCATGGGACGCGAGGTCCACGTTTCAGTTCAAAATGTGACCTTCTCGTTAAAGTGAGGTTCGTGTCTGATAACTTGTCATTGGTGATTTTTGGATAGCCTACAGCCTATACTAAATCTAGTTTGAGGAACATAATAGGATTAAAAATTCCAAAAAATATGATTATGCTGAAGCTACATTTAGAAAATATGTTACTGATTATATTATGTTTGCATGAGTAAACCTTATAATCTGGGCTAATGTAAATGTGTATATTAAATAAAATCTGAGCCATGGGCAGTTTTGCCCTATCCAAATCTAATTAAGATCAATTAAAGTTATGTTATCACAGTATAAATGATTTTCTTATGCTATAATATATTGGACTCCTTATAAATCAAAGATCTTTAAAAAAATTATAATATCCCATTTACTAAGAGATAAAATTAAATATTTTATTTAAAATATAATATTTAATTATTCCATTTCATTAATGACTTTCAAGTAATAAAATATAATTGGTATTATATCAAATTAACTTATAATATTTATTAAAATTATATTCATAACTGTCAAAATTTATATGCCTCCTATTTAAGTGTTTTCATGATTTTAAAAATAATAAAATTATAGAAAATTTCTTATCTCAGTTGTGAAAATATTAAATTTTAAATTTTACTATTCATTAAATTGTATATATGTGTAACACCCCGCTCCCAGAATACGTACTTAGTTGCGTATTCAGATTTTTTGATCGTATTTTTCGATTTACTTCTTGTATTTGTTCTGTATTATGAATTATGTATATGAACGTTTTGTCTTGGATTTGGATTCGTGGACTCGGAGTCAACCTTAGTTTGAACCGAAGGCCCGATCCCAGAGTATTGCTCGGTTTGGACATTCTGTTATTCCGATTTGACCGGTTTCAGTTTTAAACATCGTTTTCCAATATTTTGGATTTTATATGATTTTCTAGAATTTTCCTGAATTAAGTTGTAAATCTTCAAAACCGGTGTTGGCCAGTACCGTTGACCGATTCCCAGATTTTTAATTTACAAACGGTTTGGAATCTATAGAAGTGTCTTTAGACATTATTTCTTAAAATCCTATTTTCTATCCAAATGCATTTTCTGGGATTTTTCAGAATTTATCAAAATCCGGCCAATCCGGTGTATACCGAGATTGACGGTTGACTTCAGGATTTTTAACTTGAAAATGAGATTGAATCTTTGAAAACCGATTTCACCAAAAATCATTTTATAATATTTATGATTTTTGAGAATTTTTGGGAAGCTTTCCAAGTTACTTTATTTTTGGACCTTTTCCGGAGTTTTCAGTGTTTTCCCAGATACCGAGGAGATTGTCCCATATATTCCACTTTGTCTTTTTCCCATTTTCTCTCCCCTTCCTTAAACGCGGATCTCACCTACCTGGGATTCTGCATTTATTGTGAAGATCCTCCCCATTCCGCATTTAATGCACTTCAGATCAAATCCCATCAATTATCATGACTTTCTCTCTCCTCTTTGAAACGCAGCTTTTGGCTTTCCCCAAACGCGGCTCTAATCCCTGCGTTTAGCCTAATGCAGCCCAAACGCAGGAGAGTGCTGCGTTTTGAGTGAGGGAAACGCAAGACTTCACCTTAGTTGCTTTTGTCTTATATGGTGAATATCCTCCCTTCTCTCTCTTCATTTAATTCTCTTCCAAATGTCATTTCCAAGATATCCCCACTCCCCTCTCATCATCATAACCAGCCAAGTGGCCAAGAGAGAGAGCCACCTAATTCCCCCAATTTACAAAAACCCCCTCTCTTTTATTTATTTGCATCACCTTCACAATCCAAATCCTATAAATACCCCCTCTCCTTCTCCCTCTCTTCATTTTACTTCTTCTTCTTCTTCCTTGCTTCCTGTAGCCTCCAACAGAGAAGCCACCAAGAGAGCCCCTCCTCTTGCTTCTTTTGTCCACCATCTCCACCTCCATATACACCACTTTAACCACCACCAAGTATACCACCTTCAACCTCTCTCCATCACTTTGTGAGAACCGGCCACTCCTTTTGGATTGTGGCTGCGTTTTTTTCTCCGGCGGCAAGACTTAGGGCCGGTACCCTCCTTTTGGATTGGGACCGAACCTCCCTTCGTTGGACGCAGCAAGGATCACCTTAGGCGAGTGATCTCGTTTTTCCCTCTTGATCTCCTGCTGGTTGTGCGAGTGCTTTTCCTCGCCAAAACCCCTTGAAACGCAGTCTGGTTTCTTGTGACGCAGTTCTATAAGTCGACTAAACTCGTATCCCAGTCGACTAACTCTTTTCTGGAAACGCACCCTTCTTGGAAACGCAGCAATCCTAGTCGACTTAGGCAATCGCCCTAGTCGACTATCTTTTCTTCTTGAAGCGCGTTTCTCTGAAACGCGGACTTCTCTTAGTCGACTACCCGTTGTCTCCAGTCGACTAACGCAGTTCCCTTGAGACGCAGTCTTTTGAGACGCGACCTTGACTAATCGACTACTTATGATTTCCAGTCGACTAACTTTTCTGCCTGAGACGCGGCTCTTTGAGACGCAGCTTTGACCAGTCGACTAACCCAAAAGCCCTAGTCGACTAATCCTCTTCTTGAAACGCAGTTCTCCCAAACGCAGCCTAGCAAGTCGACTTGTCTCTTATCTACAGTCGACTAATTCCTCTTCAAGTCGACTACATATTCTCCCTAGTCGACTAACTTGTGCTAACTGCTGTGATTGATCACTTCCTTGAATATGGACTTTATCCTCGGGACTTGTATTATATATTATGATATTTTCATGACTTGTTACCTGCCAATTATCATCATCCTGTCATGCTATCACTTGACACCCAGCATGATCTACTTGACTTGTGATTATCATGTTTACGGGAATCTTGCCTTGTTATCCTGTATGGAACTAAGTGCCACACGGAACAAAGTGCCACACCATACTCGGTGGGGGCCACCTCTTGAATCTGTGGGGGCCACCTCTAGAATCCATCCCCTCAGAACAAAGTGCCACACGGAACAAAGTGCCACACCATACTCGGTGGGGGCCACCTCTTGAATCTGTGGGGGCCACCTCTTGAATCTGTAGGGCTATTTCCTGTCATGTCCTGTTATTCCCGTAAATTGATAATATTAAAAAGGGCAACTTGCACGGGTATGGGAGGAAGTGATGGATGCCGGTATGATGCCTTGCTTATAGTAATGGAATAAAATACTGATGGTTCGTGTTAGTGGGATTTAAGGCCCACAGGAGATGCGTGTTAGGGGGACTTAGGGCCTCCAAGCTGGTCCCGGGTGTACGGGAACTACTATAAGAAGCGCCATCAGTTCTCCATCATCTTCCGGTAACAACCCTCGGCTTGCTTATATATGGATGTATGTGTGTTGGGGTGTACACCCGGACACATACCTAGATATATGGGTCAGACGAGTAATAATAATTTATGATTCCTGTTACTTCTGTTATGATTCCCGTTATGATGCCCGTCATGATTCCTGTTATGCATGTTGTGAACTCTTGTTATGATTCTTGTTATAACTCCTGTTATGCCTGTTATGTGTTCCCGTTATGGTTACTTTGAGACTTGTGATTGTATGTGCTTGGATCACGATGATATGAGATAAAGGTATATAGATGAGGGTTTCCTTGTTTGGATTATTCCTTCGATGTACTAGTCTCATGGAGCCGTGACCTAAGCCCGTACAATCGGTACCACTCGTAATGATGTTTTATAACGGATTTCTTGTTTTATGATGATTATGTTATACCTGTTCGCACCTGCTATACTTGTATTCTAACCCTCTTGTCTCCTGTACTTGATATCATTGTTATATTCACACTTGTGCTCATCCTGGCTCGCCACCTGGCTTTTGTATCGCCACTCGCCTGGGGAGTTTCATCTGACTCCCCTGGATTCTCATGTCCAGGTTTTGGAGCTTGGAGCGTGTGGATTCTCCCAGTTGCTGATCAGAGTGGCGCAGCTGAAGCGTGGATCCCCAGCAGACCGTCTGGAGCTCTATCCTTCTAGGCCCCCCTGTGTGCCTCTCGAGTTTTCCTTTTGTAAACTCGTGAGTGCCTTTTGTACTGTTTACTCTAGTACATCTTTCGTACTCTCGCAATTGCGCCTATCAGGTGATGTAATATTATCGTAATATTTATCACTTCTGGTGATAACTCTGTAAATGTACTCATGTGTTGGAATGTATAATGCACCACTTGCTTCCGTACTCTGATTCTTGCCTGTACTGATGCTTAGCGTATATACGTAAGGGTATTTCTGACCTGCGTATATACGTCGCAGTGACGTCCCCGTACCCGCAGGATCGGGGCGTTACAGGTTGGTATCAGAGCTTAGGCTCTTACTTCCTCAGTACGTCCAGATGGCAAATTATTGGTAAAGCAATTTGCAACTGGAATGCATGAGTCTTGGTTATACAATCCAACTACAAGTACAGGGTTATCTATTTCTTCCTTCTAATCTATTTCTTGAATCTTGAGACCTTCAATCTTTTCCCTCCCAGTTTCTTCTTGTCACCCTTTCAACCAACTCAAATATGGAAAGACGGGGAACACGCAATGGTCCTAATACCTCTCAAGATGGACCCAACAGAGACAGTGATGGTATGATGAGGATACTTCAAGGGATGATGCAGAATCAACAGCAGCAGACAGAGCTTCTACGTCAAGGACTATTGGTTGCACCCCGAGAACAGAGGCCAGGCAATGTGTCAGATTTCAGGAGATTACAGCCGGCAATCTTTTCAGGCACAGAAAAGCCCCTGGATGCAGAACAGTGGCTGATAGACACAACGGATCTTTTGAAGGCGGCCCGAGTCCCGGATGAGAACCAAGTGGAAGTGGCTAAGATACAGCTGAGAGATGTGGCCAGAACCTGGTGGTTGGCAGAAGAAGCAACACTGGAGAAACCTATTACATGGGATCAATTCTCAAAGGGTTTCTATGAGAGATTCTTCCCTGCAACAGCTCAGAAGGAAATGGAAGAACAATTTATCCGTCTGCAGCAGCGCAACCGATCAGTGGATGAATATGTTGCTGAATTCTTGAGGCTCAGCAGATTTGCTCCTTACATGGTGTCAGACGAAGAAAAGAGGGCAAGCAGATTCCAACAAGGGCTGAAGATGGATGTACAGATGTTCCTTATTCCTCAACAGCTGAAGACTTACTCCCAAGTTCTCTCCATTGCCCGCGAAGTAGAACGAGGACTGGAGAAGAAGAGTGAGAACCAAGTGCCGAACAAGTCAGTGAAGAGGCCTTTTCAATTGATGAATGAGGAAGATGCAGCTAGGACAACCCATGGTCCGATGGTCAAGCGACCATTCCAACCTCCTCTCCCTCAGATCATATGCAATTTCTGCCACAAGCCTGGACATTATAGGAAAGACTGTCGAATGGCCAATGGACTATGTTTAGCATGTGGAACGGGAAGTCATGCAATAAGGGATTGCCCGTTCAGAAAGTTTGGAAATATGGCACCAGTCAGACCAGCACTTCCAGCCCCGGCACTTCCAGCTCCACCACTGAGAAGGAATCTAGAACCCGTGGACCGAAGAGCTCCATTTCCGCCTCAGCAACATGATCACCCACAGAGAGGAGCAAGACCCAGAGCAGATTATGGCAGGGGCCAAGTTCACAACATGGCAGCAGAGGTATCAGATGAAGCAGCAGCAGAATATGAAGCTCAGTATCTGGAGCAGGAACCTTGAGGAGGTCATTGTTACAGCAACCCCTGACCTTTTGTGTTTTGAGTTGGTTTCCCTTAATCCAGTTACCCCTAATCTTTTGTACCTTGGGTTGGTTATCTTTCCAGATATTCCACCTTATCCTTTTTTCATTAACCATCCTGGTCCCTCATGTGTTTATTTTAACCCTGTTTTGGTTTTTCGAAGCCTTTATTTCCGCCCTTGTCCTCTTCGTGTTCAATTTACCCCTTAATGAAATTGCGAGGACGCAATTTTTTGTAAGGTGGATGGATTGTAACACCCCGCTCCCAGAATACGTACTTAGTTGCGTATTCAGATTTTTTGATCGTATTTTTCGATTTACTTCTTGTATTTGTTCTGTATTATGAATTATGTATATGAACGTTTTGTCTTGGATTTGGATTCGTGGACTCGGAGTCAACCTTAGTTTGAACCGAAGGCCCGATCCCAGAGTATTGCTCGGTTTGGACATTCTGGTATTCCGATTTGACCGGTTTCAGTTTTAAACATCGTTTTCCAATATTTTGGATTTTATATGATTTTCTGGAATTTTTCTGAATTAAGTTGTAAATCTTCAAAACCGGTGTTGGCCAGTACCGTTGACCGATTCCCGGATTTTTAATTTATAAACGGTTTAGAATCTCAAGAAGTGTCTTTAGACATTATTTCTTAAAATCCTATTTTCTATCCCAATGCATTTTCTGGGATTTTTCAGAATTTATCAAAATCCGGCCAATCCGGTGTATACCGAGATTGACGGTTGACTTCAGGATTTTTAACTTGAAAATGAGATTGAATCTTTGAAAACCGATTTCACCAAAAATTATTTTATAATATTTATGATTTTTGAGAATTTTTGGGAAGCTTTCCAAGTTACTTTATTTTTGGACCTTTTCCGGAGTTTTCAGTGTTTTCCCAGATACCGAGGAGATTGTCCCATATATTCCACTTTGTCTTTTTCCCATTTTCTCTCCCCTTCCTTAAACGCGGATCTCACCTACCTGGGATTCTGCATTTATTGTGAAGATCCTCCCCATTCCGCATTTAATGCACTTCAGATCAAATCCCATCAATTATCATGACTTTCTCTCTCCTCTTTGAAACGCAGCTTTTGGCTTTCCCCAAACGCGGCTCTAATCCCTGCGTTTAGCCCAATGCAGCCCAAACGCAGGAGAGTGCTGCGTTTTGAGTGAGGGAAACGCAAGACTTCACCTTAGTTGCTTTTGTCTTATATGGTGAATATCCTCCCTTCTCTCTCTTCATTTAATTCTCTTCCAAATGTCATTTCCAAGATATCCCCACTCCCCTCTCATCATCATAACCAGCCAAGTGGCCAAGAGAGAGAGCCACCTAATTCCCCAATTTACAAAAACCCCCTCTCTTTTATTTATTTGCATCACCTTCACAATCCAAATCCTATAAATACCCCCTCTCCTTCTCCCTCTCTTCATTTTACTTCTTCTTTTTCCTTGCTTCCTGCAGCCTCCAACAGAGAAGCCACCAAGAGAGCCCCCTCCTCTTGCTTCCTTTGTCCACCATCTCCACCTCCATATACACCACTTTAACCACCACCAAGTATACCACCTTCAACCTCTCTCAATCACTTTGTGAGAACCGGCCACTCCTTTTGGATTGTGGCCGCGTTTCTTCTCCGGCGGCAAGACTTAGGGCCGGTACCCTCCTTTTGGATTGGGACCGAACCTCCCTTCGTTGGACGCAGCAAGGATCACCTTAGGCGAGTGATCTCGTTTTTCCCTCTTGATCTCCTGCTGGTTGTGCGAGTGCTTTTCCTCGCCAAAACCCCTTGAAACGCAGTCTGGTTTCTTGTGACGCAGTTCTATAAGTCGACTAAACTCGTATCCCAGTCGACTAACTCTTTTCTGGAAACGCACCCTTCTTGGAAACGCAGCAATCCTAGTCGACTTAGGCAATCGCCCTAGTCGACTATCTTTTCTTCTTGAAGCGCGTTTCTCTGAAACGCGGACTTCTCTTAGTCGACTACCCGTTGTCTCCAGTCGACTAACGCAGTTCCCTTGAGACGCAGTCTTTTGAGACGCGACCTTGACTAATCGACTACTTATGATTTCCAGTCGACTAACTTTTCTGCCTGAGACGCGGCTCTTTGAGACGCAGCTTTGACCAGTCGACTAACCCAAAAGCCCTAGTCGACTAATCCTCTTCTTGAAACGCAGTTCTCCCAAACGCAACCTAGCAAGTCGACTTGTCTCTTATCTACAGTCGACTAATTCCTCTTCAAGTCGACTACATATTCTCCCTAGTCGACTAACTTGTGCTAACTGCTGTGATTGATCACTTCCTTGAATATGGACTTTATCCTCGGGACTTGTATTATATATTATGATATTTTCATGACTTGTTACCTGCCAATTATCATCATCCTGTCATGCTATCACTTGACACCCAGCATGATCTACTTGACTTGTGATTATCATGTTTACGGGAATCTTGCCTTGTTATCCTGTATGGAACTAAGTGCCACACGGAACAAAGTGCCACACCATACTCGGTGGGGGCCACCTCTTGAATCTGTGGGGGCCACCTCTAGAATCCATCCCCTCAGAACAAAGTGCCACACGGAACAAAGTGCCACACCATACTCGGTGGGGGCCACCTCTTGAATCTGTGGGGGCCACCTCTTGAATCTGTAGGGCTATTTCCTGTCATGTCCTGTTATTCCCGTAAATTGATAATATTAAAAAGGGCAACTTGCACGGGTATGGGAGGAAGTGATGGATGCCGGTATGATGCCTTGCTTATAGTAATGGAATAAAATACTGACGGTTCGTGTTAGTGGGATTTAAGGCCCACAGGAGATGCGTGTTAGGGGGACTTAGGGCCTCCAAGCTGGTCCCGGGTGTACGGGAACTACTATAAGAAGCGCCATCAGTTCTCCATCATCTTCCGGTAACAACCCTCGGCTTGCTTATATATGGATGTATGTGTGTTGGGGTGTACACCCGGACACATACCTAGATATATGGGTCAGACGAGTAATAATAATTTATGATTCCTGTTACTTCTGTTATGATTCCCGTTATGATGCCCGTCATGATTCCTGTTATGCATGTTGTGAACTCTTGTTATGATTCTTGTTATAACTCCTGTTATGCCTGTTATGTGTTCCCGTTATGGTTACTTTGAGACTTGTGATTGTATGTGCTTGGATCACGATGATATGAGATAAAGGTATATAGATGAGGGTTTTCTTGTTTGGATTATTCCTTCGATGTACTAGTCTCATGGAGCCGTGACCTAAGCCCGTACAATCGGTACCACTCGTAATGATGTTTTATATCGGATTTCTTGTTTTATGATGATTATGTTATACCTGTTCGCACCTGCTATACTTGTATTCTAACCCTCTTGTCTCCTGTACTTGATATCATTGTTATATTCACACTTGTGCTCATCCTGGCTCGCCACCTGGCTTTTGTATCGCCACTCGCCTGGGGAGTTTCATCTGACTCCCCTGGATTCTCATGTCCAGGTTTTGGAGCTTGGAGCGTGTGGATTCTCCCAGTTGCTGATCAGAGTGGCGCAGCTGAAGCGTGGATCCCCAGCAGACCGTCTGGAGCTCTATCCTTCTAGGCCCCCCTGTGTGCCTCTCGAGTTTTCCTTTTGTAAACTCGTGAGTGCCTTTTGTACTGTTTACTCTAGTACATCTTTCGTACTCTCGCAATTGCGCCTATCAGGTGATGTAATATTATCGTAATATTTATCACTTCTGGTGATAACTCTGTAAATGTACTCATGTGTTGGAATGTATAATGCACCACTTGCTTCCGTACTCTGATTCTTGCCTGTACTGATGCTTAGCATATATATGTAAGGGTATTTCTGACCTGCGTATATACGTCGCAGTGACGTCCCCGTACCCGCAGGATCGGGGCGTTACAATATGTGTTAAATTTCAAATTTGAAATTATGAGTGCATCATTCTATAGTAAAATATTTTTAAAATGATTATTATATCTTACATGGTCATGCACTTCAAGCTTTTCCTTAAAGAATTTATATCTTTAGAAAGGATATTATATTTTCAAAATTATTTAAATTCTTTTGATGATTTTAAATGTAACTTTTTCAAAATTAAAAGATATATAATGCATACATTATATGCACGTATTATTTGTGAAAATAAAGTTTCATACATAGAGGGTAAATTAGATTTTATATCCTAATCACTAAATTAAGACAACGATGATTTGTCCAAAATGAAAATTTGTATATTATTAAGAATATAAATAGAAAGGCAAATTAGGATATCTTGTTATCTGGTAAAAAACCAATTTGTAACCATCTTATAAAATACTACAATCCAATTTTAGACATCATCAATGTCTTAATAAGGTGAGTAGAGTTGATAATAAATATTTTCCTTGGTACATGTACAGTTCTTTAAGTTTTGATCAAGTATATGCTTAAACTATATTTTTAGATATATTTGAATTACATGTTAATACTTAAACTTTGACATTAAGTATGCATTAAAATAATTTTGAAAATCATAAATTTCTTAATTATTCTTTATCAAATTAAATATATGTATATACATATATGCCTTATATTCTAAAATAATCAAATGCAATGTATATATGCTTTGTCATAAACCACTATGGTATAATTTACTCATTTTGAAACTAAGGTAATAAAGAAAACTTTATATTACTTTATGATCCCAAATGTGGGGAGACTCTGACAATTACCCAAAGGCTTTATAGATCTAATAGAGAGTGTCAAGAGTCATAATAATGTGGTCATAAAGAGTTAAACCTCTGACTATCACCACTTGAGAAATAAAAGGTGTTAAACCATTGTTTGACCCTGGACAAAGTCATTCTGACTAAAGGTCTTTCTAGGAATATGGTCTTAGATTCATCGAGGCAGATAGGGTTAAATACATAGTAGAGTTCACCGACAGCGGGAACCCAACCTACTTGATTAGAAGCTGGCTTCATGAAAAAGGTTCAATGTCTTAGAAACGAGCTGGACTGGTGATATTCGTGTAGAGCATCGACCCGGATATATTTATATCCTATATGTAGTGTTGTAGCTGCTACACTTTTTCTTTGGTGACGATGCTCTTATAATATAACTAGATAAGGTTTAGTTTAACTCTTAATAAGTCCAACGCATGTAATGTGAAGGGTATAACATCCAGCTATAGTACTCTTGGAGGACATACCTACGTGAGAGAAATCGTGATGGCTGCGATTTGGGGGCAGGGCTGACCCCTAGAAACTCTAATGAGTCAGTTACTGTGAGTGTGGCCATTAATGCTCAACCCACTCACTCAATAGATGAGGACTTACTGTGTGTCTTCCATCAATATCTTGTAAAAAAGGCTAGTTTCAGGCGTAATCTACTATGCCTCTCAGATGGCGATAAATTCACTAAGAAAGACTCCAGGCGAGTCCACCTGTTCCGAATTCACAGTATGAGGTTGTCCAACCTTATTCATGTTTTATATTTTCTGATTTGTGTTTTCTGATTTGTTTACATCGTGTTATTTTATTCTGTCACCCCTAAAACTCAACCTTTTAGGGGGACGTTGGAATTTTGAGTTTAAAAAATTAAATAAAAAGATTTAGTTTCAAATTTATTTATTTATATTACCAAGTCAACTTTTTTCAAGTCTCAATAGATCTCACATCGAGTAAGAAAATCTCTCAACTATCTGATTGTTTGGTCATGAATATTTCTTACTGTTACAACTACTAGAATGGTTTCAGTTCCTTCCTCCAACATCAAGAGACACAACATTATCTTTATCTTAAAAGGAAACCTGAAGCCTATTCTTCGTGAGAATGGCTTCAGTGTTAATGGAAATTTTTTTGTTCATTATCTTCATTTTTCTGGGCAAATTCTTCATCTGAACAGAGGCCCTACCCACTGTCCTGGGACGAGTGCTGGTGATTTTAGGGGGTGTTTTACTGCTTGGGGATGACTGCCAGTTCAACGCCCGGACGATTGGGGCGAGCTTTGATCTTTTAGGGCAGCAACATCGCGACTTCATTCCCTAAGCCAGCCTATTATTTCTGTGCTTTAATTTCTAATATTGCGTGCTATGTTTTACTATAACTTTATTTGCTTGGTGCAATGTTAAATTTTAAATTGCATGTTTTAATCAAAAAGAAAATAGTACACAATTTTTCTAACAATAGATTTATTATTTTCTTTCTTTTTTTTTTTGATAGTAGTATGCTAAAAATTTAATTCATTTGTCTTTGCCCAAAGTTTTGTTTTTGCATGTTTAGAAAATAATGTCGATATTTACCAACATAAATGAGGTGTTTCTTTGACCACACAAACCAAAGAAGGGGGAGATTTTGACGAAAACGATGAAATTTGAACTTAAAGCGCAAATCTCATTCTCACAAAGACTCATCAATACTAGATACATGTCTTTCACAACATATATAATGGGATGTCCAATATCTTGCCTCTATTTGCCTAATAATGTCCTTGTCTCATAAGAAAAGAAGCATAGAATTCATGGCGGTGGTTTGACTTATTTCTCTTCATGCATCACCCACTAATTAGTTCTATAAAAACATGGGTATACAATGTATCGAGAAGGAATTCTCTTTCTTGATGGATTCGGATTATTCTTTTGACTGATGAATGTTTGGGGGAATATAAAACATAAATGTTTATTTTCAACAAAGATTATACAAAGTAATTGCCGGCTAATTGCACGCCTATGTACAATCGTGAAGTGTTTGCCATGCATGATATAATATTGCCTGTTCATTTCTTTCTACTCCAGCGCACTGCCTGAAACCGATCTCTGAAATGCTGCGGCGGCGATGGCGGCGGCGATGGCGGCCACATTCTTGAAGGACACCAGTTCCATCCATCGCCGGAGAAAAGGTTCCGACCGTCTCCAAGAACTGAATTCAGACTCGAGCTAACACTGAAACATTTGAAGATTCTCCCTTGTCATTTGATTCCTCGCCGCCGCCACCGCCGCCGAGACAATTGAACATTGCTCCTCCGCCTCCTCCTCCTCCTCTTACTGATGATCCCTCTGCAGCAGCTTCCCGAGATGATCTCCTCCACGTCGCCAGAATCCCGGAGGTCCACCGCTCCGACATGCCCCTGTATCCCCTCCTCATGCTCCCCTCCCCTCCGCCCCGGGACACCGCCATGCTCGCCGACCGCCGAAGCCTCCCCGCCGCCACGATCTCCCTCCTCACGTGCTCCTGCAGCCTCAGCGTAAACCTGTCTGATCCACTTGTCACGTGACCCAGCGAGTGGGACCTACTGATCCGACTCACATCGATTGCCACCTCACCACCATCCGTGCATGTACCCCTCGCCTCCGATTCTTCTTCCGCTTCCGCCTCAGCAGCAGTGGGCTCCAGCGCCGAGAGGTCCGCCCGGCACACGGGGCAGGTGACGTGGCTCTCCAGCCACGTGTCGATGCACTCTGGGTGAAACACGTGGCAGCACTTGGGGAGCATCCGGAGCGTCTCGTCGTCGCCGGAGAACTCCGAAAGGCACACCGCGCACTCCAGCGCTTCCTCCTCCTTCTCCTTCCCGCCGCCGACCTTCAGCCCTTTCGCCGCCGCGTAGGTCAGGGTCGGGAACGTCTCGATCACCGCAGGGTCCAGCCCCCTCCCGCCCCGGGCCACCCCGCGCCGGGAGGCGGTGACGGAGCCAGCGAGGGCGGGGAGGACGGTGGCGCTGCGGTCTCTGTAGCAGCGGCGGAAGTAGACGGAGAAGAAGGTAAGGAAGAAGAAGCCGGAGACGATGGCCACGATCAGGATCGCAGTCGCCGCGTTGAAGTTCTCGGCGTACGGGTTTTTGCTGTTGTCGTCGGTGAACGACGGCGGTGAAGGCTGGGCCAAAGCGCACCGGGCGGTGACCAGAAGCAGCAGGATGATGATCGCCATCAGTTTTGTGTCTAGAGCCGAGAGGGGGCACAGAAGCTGTTATAAAGGCGCGGTGCCGTCAGCGTGCGGTCGTTTTAAACACGTGAGTGGTTGATTTGGAGCTGGACATTTTGAAATCTTGATTCAAAATCTTGGAAATTAATGCTGCTGTTTGCATAGAATTTTGGGGAAATATATTTTAGGTGGGTCCATGAAAACTTGTTTGGGTGAAAAAGTGGGTGCTTTTCATGGATTCAGGATTCTAGAAGGTGAGTGATTTCTAGAAGACCAATGAGTTCAGAGATGATGTTCTGGCGGTTTGACCTGGTATCTGCTCTCAAAGATAGAAGTCAAGGTGGAATTTGACTGCCATCTAATTCTTGTTTCTTTTCCCACTGAGAACCACTCGCATTATCGGGAACAAAGTTGGTGCACTATTGTTTATCTCACCATCATCAGGCTTGATATTGCATTTGACTCGATCACTGTTTCATCTCCCTCCTCCTTAGATCTTGTGGCATATGCACTCTGATGCAGTGTTGAGTTTTGCATTTTCTTAGAGTCTCCTCTAACATCTTGGCACAATAAGATGCAGGACGCATTTCTCCTTGCAATGCAGAGGCTCATGTCAAGATTACCGCCACAGATTATTCAACAATACGTAGGGCGGCTGTCGCAGGATAACGGTGTTGAAGTGAACCTTTCTATTCGACTATACTGTGACAGCTAAAGCGTCATTCATATTGTCACTAACCTAGAATTTTACGAGCACATCAAGTATGTTGAGGTTGATTGTTATTTAATTTTGTTTGTTAAGGATCTAGAGAAAGTATTGATTGAACTACCATATATTTCTATCAAACTCCAAGCTTTTGATATTTTTACCAAGGCTCAGGCTATTACGCAAATTCAAAATTTCTTATCCAAACTATGGATGCACTCGTGTCATTCACTGTGAGTTTGAAGTGAGGAGGGGTGTAAGACTTTAAATATATTCATGTACATATATGTATTCTTACTAAGGACTCTATTAAAGACTCATCTTATAAAGTCTTATACTTGCATATTTGAGAAAAAACCGGGAGGCCGAAAAAGCCCCCTGGGGTTTCATTAATAAGAACATAACAAACAATCCCAAAAAAAGGGAAGGGTACAAAGATGTAAAAATTACAAAATTGATCCTTCGAATTCCAACAGAAGATCATTGACATTGATTTGTCTTGAGCCTTTGCGAAGTATTCAGACCCCAAGAACCTTTCAGACGCTGCAGAGAGAAGCATGACCATAATCGTTGTACTCTCCTTTGGCGCTAACCCTTCACCTCCTTACAGCAAGACGTGAATTCAAAGACCGCTCCTCTTCCGCCTGCCCCTGGCCATACCACTCCTTGGCGGAATTCTCCTACAATTAAGAAACCCCTAATCAGCCCTCTGGCCCATTCCAACTCGCTTTTCCTTTCTTCATTGTAACCTTCCGCTTACATTGACCAGAGTGGGAGAGCATCCTCATGAAGCCATCATACTCTTCCATGAAGTACTCTTGAGGTACCCATCTGGTTCATGATGAACTCTTCGTTAAACACCTCGTTGAAACTAAGCCCATCGATGGTAAATCCTGATTCGGAGCACAGTTGTGAATAAGAAACGTAGAGCTTCTCTAAAGAGCACCCGCTATTCCCTATGACTCTGCAAGTATCTCCCACTTCCTCGTCCTCATCTGCCCTCTACTGCAATAAGAATCCCTTCTTAAGACCCTCAGGCCCTCTCGACTGTCCGCTTGGGCCATCGACTCATGCATTACACATTGGTATAGATAGCCCAGAGCCCCCAGACCAACTCGCGCACACTCTTGGTCTTTCTATATTGACAATCCCCTGACGCTGAATTGGGAATTTCAATTGATTTAGTAGGGCATGTAGCCTAGGCCCATTAAGCGTGCTGGACTTCCCAACCGAATCCAGATCGCATTGGATCCACCAATGACAGCACCCGCCCCGGATACACAACCCAACTCAACGGCCATTACCTCGCCTTGATTTGAATTCAAATTCAAATTCAAAATTGTCCCTCGATCTGTACTCATAGCCGCGCCACTCTCGCCACTGTTTGACAACGCCTCATCAGATACACCAACCTCAAGATTCCCAAACGCCGCCTGCACTGATTCTAAGGATGATTTAGGCATGGGAAATATACTGGATTCAACCTTCGCCTCTGCCGTCGCCATTGAAGATGGGAGAGGGACGATCTTAGAATCCCCTGTTCCCTCAACTCCTACTAGGCAAATCCTCATGGCGCCGTCAAGATCCCTCCCCAGTGATAATCCACTGCCAGATTCTGATAAACTCTCTGACACCACCCCTTCCTCCAAGCTCAAAGGCTTCACATAGACCGGGCGTATGTTGCTGCCCTTGGCCACCAATGACTACCTCGCTCCAGAGCCAAAGCGGTGAACAGTATGAGGACCTATCCTTCCTAATTGCTCCCCCACCACCGACAATGGGCCCAATGGAATTGGGAAAGTAACGAGTCCGACGAGAAAGCTAACCCCTTTCTAACCACGTCGGACTAGGTCCTCCTAGCCCCAGAGCTCACGCCTCCCTCCGCCTCACCATTGTCTAACTGAAAGCAGAGGATGAGATGCTTACCGTCGACGAGGCCAACAACCATCTCTCTGGTCAGTCTGACGCGCACTATCGAGAACTCCCCGCCGACTCCTCCGTCAACCTTCGATATACCAGGATCATCCCCCAACGACGACGTCCTTAAAGTAAACACTCCTTCATGTTGTGACAACAGTGGGCATCCACTAGCCTGGTGCCCTGACCAGTGGCAAGAGAAACAAAGCAATCCCACCTCGCATTTGACCTTCTAGTGACCCACCATGCTGGTGGCAACGATTACTCGAGCTCCTCCGGTCTGGTCTCTTGCTTGCTGGCCAGTTCTCCAACCCTCCCGCCAGTGTATGCCCACCCCCAAGAGAGCTCACATCTCATTGTGACATTCCATCAAACACTCTGCATGCACTATAATGACGATCAGGGGAGTAGAACAATCCAACGAGGCAGGGTCCAGTACTCAAAGCAAACAAGCAAACCAAATCAAGAAACCAAAGAAGAAGAATGAAGAAGAGAAAGATTGGAAGAAGGATCAAAAGAAGAAGAAGATAGAGAATATCGATGAGGAGAAAGAGTAGGGACCCAAGTGGAGAGATGAATAGGAGAAGAGAGAGAAGATACTATTGAGAGAAAAGAAAGGAGGAGCAGAGTGAGGAGACGACAAAGGTAGGAGACACCAACGGTGGTATCCCTCAACTTTTCCTCTATCTACTTTTCCTATACTTGCATATTGATGTGTGATTTGGCAAGTGCACCAATCGTTAACAATTAATAAATTGATGATGTAAAGTATCAAACCCACAGGGATTGATGTCTATTAAGTATCACACTAATTTGTCCTAATTTTATTTGAAGAATTAATTATGAAGATGATTGAAATAAACTACCAATAAGTAACTAAAATAGTTGGCTTTTATAAATAAAAAGTGCAAGGGCAATAGTTTCGATAAATATAATCAGATATAAAAATGTGGTTATGCTAGTGAATTTCTACTACTCATCTTAACAATCGAAAGTCCTTATCCTAACAAGTATTCTCTCTCAAGTAATACTAATTCTATCATCTAATTCAAGAACATACAATCTCTCGATCTAATAGATTTATAAGTTAGAAGAAGCATTAAGTACGATGAATCTTTCTCACATGATTGCACAACTTACGTATCTCCTCTCAGTCTCAACATGTTAAGTTATGATTTGTATTTCTATAATGCTACGCTAGGTTATCTCCTCACGGTCTCAAACCTAACAATCCATATAATTGTTCGCCACCAATTAATAATAAGAAATTTGTGAATAAAAACTTAACATACAAAAATTTAAACTTAAAGAACAAAATAATAGAATAACACAAAGAAACAAGATTATATCATTATAATATTTAACTAACATCAATGCCCTATTTATGGAGAATTAGTTCATGAAAGAGAAAGTGCAAAACATGATTTTTAACATGAATTTTATCATAAAATAAAATAAAAGAATAAAAAGTTTAGAAAACACCAATTTGGAGAAAATCTAGATGATGGTTCTTCTTTAGTCATCTTCAACTTTGATGCGTAGAATTTCTTCTCCAAAAGCCTAGAAACTGAAACCTAAAACTCTAATATAAAGTTTGTTTTTATGATGAGATGATACAATGACAAGAGATTGCAACCTTTTATATAGATCTCAGAGCTAATTACAATAAGAAATACAGTAGGACTTTTACTCCAACTTCAACTCGAGTGGGAATTCAATTCTGAATTGGAGTGCAGCCACCTAACGTTTATTGTTAAATATAGGATATCAAATGACTGAGCTGAAAAAGTTATCAGCATAAGAATTATAACCTTTTCAATCATCTTTCTGAAATATCTTGAATCATCAAATTTGGACTTTTGTAACAAAAGCTATGATCAAAATACTAAAATGTGTCTAATCTGAATCTGATTTTGTTCTGTTCTTTGTTTGGAACAATGGTCCGCTGTGTAACTGACAAAGTCGGCTGGCCAGCCGACTTATGGTTGACTTTAACCACAAATTTTGAAATCCTCTTATTGTTTGTCGGTAAAATCGAGAAATAAAATCTTTAATTGATTAAAAATAATGTTACAACAGATCAAAATCTCTGATTTATAAAAGAGGGAAGAGTTTTGAGTGGATCTCTCCTTTGTTTAATGTCGGGTTCTTGATATAGTAGTGAAAAGTGATTCTTATTTTCTGGTGATGAACCGAACCTGAAGCTTGGCTTTGAATTTTCTTACTCTCTTAGATTGCTCACTGATGAAGTATGAAACCTCAAGTAATGGCTGAAATCTTAAAGAGATTAAACTTGAACACAACAAGTTAGAAGGAGTCTCCTCCTTTTCTTCTCTTGAACTCTCTAAGGCCAAAAATCCAAAGCCTCTTATTTATTGCTTTTCACAGCTATTTATAGAGATTTATGGGGTATAACTAACCCCTCAAATCTCTCCATAATGAGGATTTATTCCCCATTATGTGGAGAGAACATGGGTGTTAATTGACCCAGTTGATGGCTGTCAGTTACAGCAGAACGCGCATCTCGCGCTTAACATGGACTTCACTATTAAGTTGAATACGGAGCTCACAGGCTCGCGTTAGTGTTGAAATACGGAGCTGTCTAGGCTTGCGTTTGAAGCTGAAACACGACCATGATTAAGGTCCATGTTTGAAGAAGTAACACGAGTGTCGTGTTTGATAATGAGCGCCACCTTCGCGTTGATATACTGCCAAGTTGCACTTAGGGTTGAAACGTAACCCTCGCATTTGGCTTTAGGTCTGCGTTTGAGGCTTTATCTTCAGTAATTTTTAGACAGCCTACAAAACCCCCTCCAAAATTTTCCTATGGTTAACTAGAAAGGATTACGAAACACTTTGGACTTCATGCTGACTTGGACCTTCGTGATTTGGACTGACAATCTCTTGAAGTGTCCTGAGCCTAATCTTGTCTGGATCCTGGTCTTTATGAGTGTACTATTCAACTTCTTAAAACCTCTAGGGAAAATCTTCATAAGTATTTAGAAACACAGTCTAGAGCCTTTCTGAGCTTGATTTGATTGTCGGTGGACTATTGTACCGATTGAATTATCGATCTCTTTTGCTAATATACTGTTGAACTATTGGAAAAGTGAGGACATATTCCTTGTGTTGGACGGAGGACACAGCTCTCATTTGGACGCGACTATCACATTGGATGCAACCCTTATTGATGAAGACGCGATTCTCATCTGCTTGTCATATTCGAAACGCGAGGGTCCCATTGGATAGTTCTGGATGCTTGTGTCATTTGCAACATGGGTCTCCCAAGAGACGCAGGTCCAGCTCAGACTGAGTTCGAGATTTGTACCACGTATCTCGTTCATTTAAAGGCCAAAAAAAGACCAGGGGTCTTTCAACAGTCATTCACTCTGACCGACTTCTTCCTCAGATCCGCGTCTAAATCTAAAGCTCAGAGCTTTCTAAGAATCCAGAAGGTTTTAGCTTTTTTTTTTTCAAAATCATTTTTAGATTTAGAACTGATTCCATGTCCCCAAAGTGAAGGCACATTGCTTCCTTATCAAATGCTGCTGCTGCGTCGACAACGATGGGTGGTTCTCCTTCTCAGGAAGCTCCATCTCAGGTAAGAAATGGCCTCGCCATTGTTGAACTCAAAGGCGCTGCATCCCCTTAACTTCTTTCAAAGTTAAATCAATCAACGCAGGTCTCATGAGACACGTGTTTTGATTTATGAATGCAACTTGTTTTGATTTATGAACGTGACTCTCGCGTTGATGAACAGAATGCAGTCTGGTGAGATTTGAGTTTTATTTTATCAACACGACTCTCGCATTGATAATCAGAATGCGGGTCTGATGAGACTCATGTTTTGAGACTTTGAATGCTGGTCTGATGAACTTACACTTAGAATTTTTCATTACTTTAGGGTTTTAACCTTTGTTTTCTTCTTCTTTGTAATGAGATATTCCCTGAATCCGCTATCGAAGAGGCACCACTTCGGACACGTCAGTGGGCCAGACCCCAACGTCATCTTCAGTCTTCGAAAGACAACGCCCGCATTTACGAGGATAAATAAGGAATGATAGGTTCATCTGACTAAGAGTACTGCGTTGACCCTTAGAGAACTCCTCTCGGATGAGAGATTTGAGTCCAATAACCGGTGATTATTCAGGAAGCCAGAGTTTTTCTTTGGGGATGCCTTTGAGGAAGACGAGGAGGATCTCTATGATGGGTGCTGTGACGCCCCGTGATTAGTTTCTAATTTTGCATAATTTTCATCACATTCTCATATTTATTTGATGTAAAATTCTGATAATAAAGCTTTGCTTGCTTGATCCTAAGTCCATGGTGTGCATATGAAGAAGAAGACCCTAAATCACCAATTAAGGGGTGATTAAAGGCCTACAAATAGCCATTGACTTTAGGGAAGAGATTTTTGAAATCACCTAGAGAGGGGGGTGAATAGGTGATAGGGCTAATCTAAAAACTAAATGCGGAATTTAAAACTATTTGCAACAACACTTAGTGCAACAAACAAGTGTAACCGAATTCCTTGTGAAGGGCTCTGGACTAACTCCTCTTGATTCCTCTGAATAAGAGTTGAGGCGCTATATGAAGCTCTCGTGGTTAAGCACAAGTGAGGCACACAAACACAAACCAAGCATATATAGATGATATGAGCAATATGAATGATGCAAGGCACAACACAAGCATATAAGATATGACAATAGGAATGATGCACAACACAAATAAAGAGAGAGAGTTTAGAGTCAATGGATCAAACGCAAACAACAAGATGTGTTTCGAGGTTCGAGCACCGAGCTCTACGTCCCCGCCTTCACCGAGAAGGATTTCCAATCCACTAGGAGTACCGAACTCCTCTCTCACCCAATACTGTAGGCTGTTTAAAAGTCACTAAAAGACAAGCCATTGAAAAGCAGAATTCCTAGTTCTAGACGCAAAGCTAATTTTGGCCGCGTCTCAGCATCAAGGCGCGAGGCTCGACAGCCGCGTTTCAGCATCAAGGCGCGAGGCTCGACAGCCGCGTCTCAGCATCAAGGCGCGAGGCTCGACAGCCGCGTCTCAGCATCAAGGCGCGAGGCTCGACAGCCGCGTCTCAGTATCAAGGCGCGAGGGTCGAAACCCGCGCCTCAGTTGTAACTGCCCTGGTTATGGAGCCAGTCACCGCCCACATAGCGGGGAAGTTAACCCCTCATTGTGGAGTGTTTTTAGGAGGCACGTATGCCCCTTAAACCTCTATAAATAGCCCCGTTGCTATGAAGAAGGGGTGGGATCTTTTTTTAGAAAAAAAAAGAAAGGAGAAGAGGAGAGGAAGCGGACACACAGGCGCGGGCACAGAGAGAAAGAGAGTCCAACTCTTCAGCTAACTTGCTGTGTTCAAGTTAGTCTTTGCCGA
The DNA here is from genome assembly GCA_038442645.1 of Agave tequilana. NCBI lineage: Eukaryota > Viridiplantae > Streptophyta > Magnoliopsida > Asparagales > Asparagaceae > Agave > Agave tequilana. The sequence goes on along the minus strand of JAVJIF010026762.1, from coordinate 38,494 downwards.
CAATCTCTTTGAGAGTTTTGGTCGACAGAGCTGTGTTACTCCGTCAACCACCCGAAGAGAAGAGCCCCAGAAGATCTCAACGTTCACTCGGTCAACGGAGAACAAGATTCACTCTCCACCGCCACTTGAAGAACCCAGCCTTAAACAAAGGGAGGATTCAAGACTCAACATCCTCCCTCCCTTGTAGTCGAAAACTATTTTGTTGTAATCTTTCAATTGATCCAAGGAAATTTTACACCGAATCCATTTCCGTGCACTTACAAATACAACCTCCACTGAGGCAAAACAAATGGTCTACCGAAGACCGGAGTACCGAACTCCACCAATACAACCAAATCCACCTCTACCGAAGAGGGATACAAGCACAATCCACCTCTACCGAAGAGGGATATAAACACCAACCAACTCCACCTCACCAAGAGGGAGTAAACCACAACCTCAACCTCTATCAAAGAGGGAGCAACCAACAACCCAAATCCACCTCTACCAAAGAGGGATATCCAAATAAAAGGGTATACAACAAGTGGTATATCTCAACCACAAACCAAATCCTTTTCCCACAAATAAATGATCCTATAGAATAGGATAAAGGATATAGCTCAAGTGGAAAACCAAGAGTTTGAAAAAAAAAAACTCAAAGAAAAACACTTGAGAAAACACTTTGAAGATGATAGAATTGAAGAACAAAATAAATCTCCCAATTTCTATTTTCTTTGATTTTTCCAAACCCTAAAACACAAAACCAATTTGAAGTTTAATGCCCAAAAACACTTTTGAAATCTTGGAAATAAACTCTGGAGAAACTCTAATTTTTCTTCCTTAAAAACTTAACTAAAAACCCAAACAATGGGTTATATATAGCCCCTAATCCAAAACTAACCGTTGGCTGAATTTTCAGCCTTTGCCGGCTGGCGGTCGACCGCCCGGTCGACCGCCAACGGTTAAAAATATGACCGTTGGAAGCCAGCGGTCGACCGGCCGGTCGACTGTAGAAAAACAGAGAGCAAAGCTCTCTGGCCGGTCGACCTGCCCGGTCGACCGGTCCAAGAACCTGGCCAACGTGCACAAGTCTGTGCACGTTGGTCGACCGTCCCGGTCGACCGACTCTGGGTCCGGTGACCGGCCCGGTCGACCGCCAGAGCCTGGCAGGCTGGGTTCTGGGTCAGAAAACTGAGTTAAAAATTATTCTAAAAATTCTCATAAATTTTCTAAAAATCCACAAAAATAGTTTCTAACATAATATATGATATACAAACATGTGATAAAAATTTCAACACAATTATCAAACATTTTGAACCATTTTTTTGTCTTATAAATTTTGTCTAAAACCAAAACCTGTATTTTACCAAACTTGGATTTTTCAATAGGAAATCTGATTTTTCTTAAAACTCATTTAAATACAAAAACATGATACTTAAACACATTTAGGCATGTTGCATATGAACATAAGTCCAATATACATGAAACATATACATATCATTGTTTTTGTCTTTTATTCCAAAAATATGTTTTGTTAAAGATATCAAAACACCAAAACACATGAATAGGTATGTCAAACTAAGTTTGTCTAGGAAGTTAAGCATGCATGTATCTAATATACATTTAAACCATTTAAACTTGTTTTGATCTAACTATTCATGAAAACAAATATCGGTTAAACCAAAAACCGAAAACCAATATCCAAAACATAAAACGTGTGTGTTGTGAACTTGCGCATATCACACTATCTAATCTTTACACATGGATCTAAAACACAAACTAAAATAGGATACTTAAGTCTTCTTGACGATCTCCATCTTCAAGTCGACTCGATCCAAACCGTGATCCACCGAGCTGGACTCCAACGAGTGCTATGTATGATCTTGTTGCTTGGGCTCTGGATCACCAAGTGAAAGGCTTCAAAACTCCTTGTTGAAGCTAATCACCAACTAATATCTTGATTAAAGATCTGAAACTAAACATCACAAGATTATTAGTAAACATAACTACATGAGTTAATCATCATCAAAACTAGAGTGGAAGGCCTCTGGGCCAAAAATCTCCCCCTTTATAATGATGACAAAACTCATGGAGTTATATATGCATGGATTAAAGTTAAGCTTCAAAGAAGCTCCCCCTTAACTCATGCATACTAACAAACAATAAATATATGCAATGAATATTAAACATGAAAAAAGCATAGACATGCATAAAACACTGAAATGTATAAAACATGTTCTTGATACCAATTAAACGGTAAAACTTTATTAGCTCTTGATACCAATAAAATGCTCTTAATACCAATAAACAACAAACTAATAAAAAACAAACAAACAATGTTTCTAGATAAACAAAACATGCATACAAAACATGCATATGAACTCAAATATCTCTCCTCCTTTTTGTCAATCATCAACAAAGGGGTCAAAAATAATACAAAATGTTCTCCCCCTTTTTGTCTAAAACAAAAAGAATGATACCAATAAGGGGTGACATAAAACAAATCAATAAAGGATATATGCGATATACATTCATGAAGAGGAAGACGCTAAGTTAACTTCCCTACATATATGCATTACATGAAGGAGGGATGACAAGCCCTAATTCACATAATGCATAATATGCAATGCATAAGAGGAGATGTGAAGCTCCCCCTACACACGTGTATCGCATAAAGAAGAGTTGTCAAGCTCCTCAATATAAGATACACTCAACATGAATCTATATGTAGAAGAGATGTTAAGCTCCCCTTGCATATAGGCAATACAAATCAAAATATTTTATGATACCAATTGAAAGAAACAAATATATCTTTCATTACATGATACCAAACGAAAGTAAACAAATAATTATCTTGATACCAATTTAAAGTATATTTCATTTTGAGCATATGATACCAAATCAAAAACAATATTCATTTTTTAATCATTTTTCATCATAAAGTATGGGAGTAGAAATCAACGGTAAACAAAATACCAATTCAAAAAAAAATACGAATTTTCTCCCCCTTTATGAAACCAAATAAAATGATGCATAAGCTTGTGTTTAAAATACCAATTGAAAACGAATCAATTGAAACATGATGGTCATTGAAAATTCAAGCTTTAGCATAAACATATATATGTATGAAAAATTAGATACCAATCGAAATTGATACAATTTGAAATCTAAGCATACATACATAAAATATATATGAGTATACAATAAATGTCAATATTGATACCAATTGAAAGAATCCAATGATACCAATTGAAACAACAATAAGATTCAGTGTATATCCCATATTACCTACCACCCAATCATGCTCAAGTTTAAAATGATTTTTACTATAAAGCAAACATGTGCATGGTCTCCCATCCAACCGCCCTTAGAAGGTTGGGATTTTCAAAAATAGATTTAAAAAATAAAGTATGTTTCAAAACTCTACCATAACGAAGAATCTGAACTAGTTAAATGGAAAAACTTCTAAACTAGTACGAAATCCTTCAAGTAAGGAATAAATAAAATTATATTTCATGAAATACATGTAAATCACATGACACTAAACTCTCGAAGTCCATAAAGCACATACATACTCATAAAAAATATAATCATGAGAAACATTTAAATGAAGTGAGTGTACAAGTGTTATGTGACACAAATAATCATGAAAATAGACATTCAAGCTCAATATTTCTCAAAACATGAAAATCATCAAAACTCGATTTCTTCAAGGCATATGTGTGTCAAGTATAAACTAATGTATACATACATATCCAAAACATAACGAGTCCACAAATGTATATGCATTAAGGCACGTGGCTCAAAGGATGTATATGTATAATCAATAGTTTAGACAAGATGGACATATACATGAAGTGAAAACACATGATCATAAAACATGTCAAAAAATGGGAATACAAGTCAAATGCATGAATCATCAAAACTAGACTATACTAGCACATCTAATGGGTACAAATAAGCGTTCAAGCTCAAACATATAAAAATTTATTTGTGGCCCACTATATGTACAAGTATAAATCCTAGTCTTAATGAAAACTAACATTTAAACATATATTCAAATCATGAAGCATCAAAAAATAAGGTCATAAACATCCATATAATCATTATGTATATGCATGTGCATTAGATCTAGGACATACATATTAGTTAAAAACAAGGTGAGAACACATAGATATAGATCCATATTAAACTTGGGTGTCTCAAATAACTAACATGTATATCACTAATATAATTCACATGGCATAATCATAATAATCTATAACCATCAAAACATGCTATAAACAATGATATGAAAGCATGTAAATATAAATGGGAGTTAGAGATCGATACCAAAACCGATGAGGGCACTTCTCTAGTTCTCCAAACCAAGGTGGTCCTCCTACCAAACTTCCCTTGAAAGTGATGCATCCAAATAGTCCTCATGAAGCTCGGAACGCATCCACCTCAAGGCACCATTACTCTCACGTAATGCGAGAGCCCACACCTACATCAAATACAATAGGGGTGGTCTTTGGTACCCATACTCTTTTGGGTCCATGGGGGTTAGTATCTTTTCTAACCCAAACAAATTTATTTGCTAAATTAGAAACATGTATTCTATCATAACAAAATTTAGCAAGGTGGCCCTTACATCCACAATGTGTACAAGTGTACACATGAGCATACATGTGATGGGTGTTTACGTGAGGAGCATGTGTATGCCGTGAAGGGTGTGCATGCATAGCTGGAACTTATTTCTTTCAAAACAAAGATTCCAAACGTGTATGACTCAAAACACAATGGCTCAAAGTGGAGCCCAAACAATCAATATTCTTCTTTAGCATGGATATATCATTTTTAATTAAAGAAGAAGTGTGGCATGCAATGGGTGAACTAGGTGAAACTACCCTAGCATGGCAAACATGTGAATCTATATTATTTTGCAAAGATTCATTTTTCTTTAAACAAACATCTAAATCATTTGAAATAGAAATTATTTTATTTTTCAAAGAATCATTCTCTTTTACTACAAAATTAACTTTTGAAGACAATTTTTCATTTTTCTTCAACAATATTTCACAATCATTTTTATTTTTCAAAAATTCATTTTCCTTTAATGCAAGGTCTAGTTGAGACTTCAATGAATCCCTCTCATTTGAAATCTCCTCTTTCTCTTGCAAAACCAAGTCTAGTTTAGAAAGCAAAACTTTATTTTCATTGTTAAGTCCTAGACTTTTCTTTTTCAAGAGGTTGTATTTTTCTAATAATTTTTCACATACAATGGATAGTTCTTCATTCAAGGCATTGGCATCAACATATTCATTAGAAGAACTAGCACTATTATCATCTAATTGAGATTCCGAATATATCTCAAGGGATTCATTCCCTTGGACCATAAAGCATTGTGGCTCGGATTTTCCACAAGATTCATCCTCCGGTTGAATTGGCAATTGAAGCTTGGAGGTGGTCAACTTGTTCCATACTGCAAAGGCGGAATCAAAGTTAGAAACAAGCATAAGATATTCTTTATTTAGCGTGCTTCTAATAGCCTCAAGGGCTTGTGTATTGGCCCCTACATGATTGCGGTTACCAAGATAGCATTTCTTGGTAGTGGCAAGGAAAACATGCAAACCTAGGGTTTTTAAATACATGGACATCCTAAATTTCCATATGTCAATGTTGGAAACATCAAACATGGGAGGTGACAAGCAATCCATGGGTGTGTGCAAACAAATATACGTGCAAATGCAAATGAAAGATTAGCAAACTAAGATCTCACTCCTAGGTGGTTAAACCAAATATCAGGAGCGTAGGCTCTGATACCAATTGAAATCACCTAGAGGGGGGGTGAATAGGTGTAGGCGTTGGCCCGAAGGCCTTCCACCCTAGTTTTGATGATGATTAACTCATGTAGTTATGTTTACTAATAATCTTGTGATTTTAGTTTCAGATCATTAAGCAAGATATTAGTTGGTGATTGCTTTAAAAAGAGGAGTTTGGAAGCCTTCACATGGTGATTCCCGAGCCCGAGCGTCAAGATGATACATAGCCATGCTCGTTGGATCACGGTGTTTGGACCGAGTCGACTTGAAGATGAAGATCGTCAAGAAGACTTAGATATCATAGAGTTTAGTGTGTTTTAGATCCATGTGTAAAGATAAGTATAGTTGATATGCTCAAGTGCACAACACTCACGATTTATGTTTTAGATTTGGTTTTCATGAATAGATTGATCAAAACAAGTTTAATTTGTTTATGTATAGTAGATGTATTCTTTCTATACATGAATGCTTAACTTTTAAACAAACTTATTTTGACTATCCTATTCATGTAGTGAAAAATCCAAGTTTGATAAAATACAAGTTTTGGTTTTTGGTAAAAATGATAAAACACAAAAATGGTTTCATATGCTTGATAATTGAGTTAAAATGTTTATCACAAGTTTATATATCAATGCAAAATGTTAAAACTATTTTTGGGTATTTTTACAAAGACTTAAAAGATTTTTAGAAATATTTTTTACATGTGTTTCTGTCCCAGAACAGTGGCTGACAGGCCAGGTCGGCCGATCGCACGGGTCGACCGCACCAAAGGCCGGTCGACCCTTGCGGTTGACCGACGTGCACAGGCTTGTGCACGTTTAGCAGACACAGGGACGGTCGGCCGGGCGGCCGACCGGACCAGAGAGCTTTGCTCTCTGTATCTGGGCGGTCGGCAGCACGGTTGACCGGATTGCCCAACGGTCATATTTCTGACCATTGGCGGTCGGCCGGGCCGGCCGACCGCTAGCCTGTCAGGCTACCAGATCAGCCTAACGGCTAGTTTCTGTTTTGGCCTATATAAACCCCATTTCTTTGGGATTTTGGCCAAGATTTTCTAAGCTAATTTTTCCCTACTCTCTGATTTTAAAAAGAAGTTTTCAAAAGAGTTTAAGTGCCAAAAAGATCTACCTTATTTGTTTTTAAGTGTTTTGTTATTTCAAAGAAAATAGGTTTTGGGAAATTGTTTCTTGGTCTAAATTTCTATATTCATTTTGGCATTTTTCCCAAGAGATTTTCTTTGATCAAAACACTAGTTTTCCACACTTGAGCTATATCTTCTATCCTAATCTATTAGGATCTTTGTTTTGTGGAAAAGAGGAAAGAAGAGTTGTTTGTGGTTGAAATATACCACTAGTTGTAAACCCTCATTTGTTTGTTGTATCCCTCTCGGTGAGGTTGATTGGGTTGTTGGTTTGCTCCCTTTTTGGTAGAGGTTGAGACTTGTGGTTTGCTCCCTCTAGTGAGAGGTGGAGTTTGGTTTGTATCCCTCTTCGGTAGAGGAGATTGTGGTTGTATTGGCTACGGGCCTACCCCTCGGTTGTGAGGCGGTGTTTGAGAGAGGAGTTCGGTACTCCTAATGTTGTAACAAATCCTCCTCTGTGGAGGTTCCCTCGATGGGAGTATAGTGGATTAGAAATCCTTCTCGGTGAAGGCGGGGACATAGAGCTAGGGGCTCGAACCTCGGAACATATCCTTGTGTTTGCGTTTAATCCACTTGTCTCTAAACTCTCTCTCTTTACTTTTGTGCATAGCATCATTCATATCATCATATCATATTTGCTTGTGTTGCCTTGCATATTTCATATTGCCTATTCATCTTATATGCTTGGTTGTTTGTGTGTGCCTCACTTGTACTTAACCACAAGAGCTTCATATAGCACCTCAACCCATATCTAGGGGAATCAAGAGGAGTTAGTCCAGAGCCCTTCACGGGAATTCGGCTACACTTGTGTGTTGTATTAAGTGTGTTGCAAAATAGTTTTAAGCTTCCGCATTTAGCGCACTTAGTTTCTAGATTAGCATTTACACCTATTCACCCCCCTCTAGGTATTTTCAATTGGTATCAGAGCCTACGCTCCTGATACTTAGGCTTAACATCCTAGGAGTGAGATCTTGGTTTGCTAGTCTACATTTGCATTTGCATATTTGCTTGTTTGCACACATATAGTTTACATCCATGGACTTCATGACCCCACCTATGTTTGACCCTTCCAACATTCTTGTTTGGAAGATTAGGATGTCCATATACCTCCAAACCCTAGGTTATAAGGTTCACCTTGCCATTACCAAGGAATCCTTCCTTAGTGATAGCAAGCATGTAGGGGCCAATGCACAAGCCCTTAAGGCCATTAGAAGCACACTTCCTAAAGAATATCTTTCGCTTGCTTCTAACTTTGTTTCCGCATTTGCAGTGTGGAACATGTTGACAACCACAACCACCACCTCCAAGCTTCAAGTGCCAATTCAACAAGAGGAGGAATCTAGTGGAGAATCCGAGTCTCAATGCCACATGGTCCAAGGGAATGACTCCCTTGAGGTACAATCGAAATCTCAACTAGATAATGATGATGCTAGTTCTTCATGTAATGATTTTGTTGATCCCCATGCTTTAAATGAAGAACTTTCTATTGTTTGTGAAAAACTAATAGAAAAATATAATGTTTTGAAAAAGAAGACCTTTGCTTTAACTAAAGAAAATGAAAAATTGTCTTCTAAACTTGACAAGGTTTTGCAAGAGAAGGTTGAGGTCTATAATGAAAGGGATTCATTGAGATCTCAATTAGAACTTGCACTTAAAGAAAATGAGTTTTTAAAATCTAAAAATGATTGCCATGTTGTTTTGAAAAATAATGAGGTTTTATCTTCTAAAGTAGATTCTACTTTAAGAGATAACAGTATTTTGAAAAATGAAATTGAATTTATTTCAAAAGAATTAGAAATTTGTTTAAATAAAAATAAATCTTTAAAAAATGAAATAGATTCTCATGTTGCCATGCTAGTGTAGTTTCACCTAGCATACCTATTGCATGTATCTCTTCTTCTAGGATTAATGATGATATTTGTTTATTAAAGAAGAGTGTAGATTGTTTGGGCTCCACTTTGAGCCATTGTGCCAAGAGCCATACACGTTTGGAAACTTTGTTTCGAAAGAAACAGGTTCCATCTTTTCATGCACACCCTCCACGGCATACACATGCTTCTCACGGACACCATCACACTATGTATGCTCATGTGTACACTTGTACACATTGTGGACGTAAGGGCCACCTTGCTAAATTTTGCTTTGATAGATTACATGATGTAAATTTAGCAAATAAATTTGTTTGGGTTAGAAATGGTACTAACCCCATGGACCCAAAAAGTTGTGGGTACCAAAGACCACCCCTCTTATGTTTGATGTAGGTGTGGGCTCTCACATGACGTGAGAGTAGCGGTACCTTAGAGTGGATGCGTTCCGAGCTTCATGGAAATCAATTGGATGCATCACTTTCAAGGGAAGGTTTGGTGAAGATGACCACCATGTTTTGGAGACAAGAAAAGTTGCCTTTTAGGTTTTGGTAACGATTCCTAACTCCTTATTTATGTTTGCATGCTTTCCATGTTTATCATTTATAGCATGTTTTATTGTTTTGAGATTATTATGAAAATGCCATGATTATTAGACCATTGACATGCATGTATAACCTTTGAGACACCCATGTTTATTATGGAATATTTATTTTTGTGTTCTCACCTTGTTTAGCTATCATGTTTATCATAGCTCTAATAACATGTGAATTTACATAATAATCATGTTTATGTTTATCATGCTGATTTATGTTTTGTTTTATGCTTCATGTGTTGATTACTTGTTTAAATGTTAGTTTTCATTAAGACTAGGTATATACTTGTACATATAGTGGGCCACAAATAAATCTATATATGTTTGAGCTTGAATGTTTATTTGAACCCATTAGATGTGCTAGTATAGTCTAGTTTTGATGATCCATGCATTTTAAACTTGTATTCCCTTTTTGGAATTGTTTTATGATTTTTGTTTAACTTCATGTATATGTCTATTTTATCCAAACTATTGTTTATACATATACATCCTTTTGAGCCATGTGCCTTCATGCATATATTTTTGTGGACTCGTTGTGTTTGGATATGTGATTGGTCACTAATGTTACACATTTATTATCATATTTCCATACTTATTATAGAATAAAATCTGCTTTGTCCTAATTAAATGTTTAATTTATTTGCAGGCCCATTCCTTAAGGAGATGAAGAGAAACAAGCCCAAAAGCCCACCAAATTCTGATTAATTCAGAATAAATTTGAAATGAAGAAATCAGGGCAAAATCTTGGCATATAAGGAAGGTTTAGAAGAATCCTCCTTGAATCAAGATGAAGAAATCAGGGCAAAATCTTGGCATATAAGGAAGGATGAGAAGAATCCTCCCTAAATCAAGGCAAAATCTTGGCATATAAGGAAGGTTGAGAAGAATCCTCCCTGAATCAAGCACAATCAAAGGCTGTTTTGTCAACTTTTGAAGAAAAAACAAGAAAATCAGAAGAAGATACGAGAAATACATCAGACCAGGAGATTCCCCCAATCTTCCTGGGATCTTCTCCTTTAGGTTTTTTGCCTATAAATACTGGTTTTAGCTGAGCAGGGAGAAGGCAGGCAGATTAGGATTTAGCCTAGTTTTTCATTTCTTAGTTTAGGTTTTTGCTTTTCTTTTTCATGTAATTTAGTTTTCATTTATGTAATTCTGAGGAGATCAACTTTCATCGAAGAACAAGACTGAAGCTTGAGCTAAAAGTGACAATTGGTGTAAGGTTTTATTTCTTTTCTTCGATTGTTATGAAATCAAATCAATGCTATTTCCTTGTATGTTCTTTTTAGTTCTCTTCTTCTTTTCTATTTTACCTTTCTTTTTGGTACAACTGTCTTCCAAGTGAGTCTAAAAGCATCGAAAGAGTCTTGCCTTTGCGAGTGCCACCGATAGCTCATGACGATGGAATTGTGAGTCTCTCTGTATCATTTCATGCTTGCGTATCTTGATGATGTAATGTGGAAGAGACCAACACTCGACTCTTATGGGCTATGCGCTAACTGCCTCCAATTTAAGGTAACATTGAAGCTAAGAATTCAAGGTAAGCTTTTGGTGAAAAGAAGGTAAATATTTGTTTTCTTTCCTTTCTTTCATTTGTGTAAATTATATCACCACCTCTTCCAACTCTTTTTCCTCCACTTCATTTGTACATATTCGCTTCATTATTTTCTGATTTTTCCACCTTCTTCATCTCTCATTTTCTCTCTAATTTTAACATAATTCTTTTTTTCATTTTTACTTCTTAAAAACAGAGAAGAACTCTCGCTTTTCTTCTTAACGATTTCAATAAAGAACCGTAAAGCTTCCATCGCAAACCCTCCTTGTGGATCACGACCCGCATAGCCACTTGCTATAGCGGAAGAATTGAGCACTTGCACATTTTTATTATAAGATCTAAATTTTGTATTTTTGTGTAGGTTTTGCCTCAATCAAATTTTAGCGCCGTTGCCGGGAGGGTAACGTTTTTATTGAAATCTATTTTTTATTGAAAATTTTTTAGAACTAAAACGAACTTTCTTCTCTGTTGCAGGTTATAGGGTAAGCAAAGCAGGAAAAAAGGATTGCAGAAACATATAAGTGGTCTTGGGCCTCTGTTCTAGAAAACAGAGACCAAGTACCCTCTGAATTGCTTTGCAAAATTCTAGTTTTCTGCAACTTTATTTCTTATATGCAATCACATAAGCCTGCTAATAATCAACAGTAAAACATTTGTTGAAAAGATAAAAAATTGATTAGACGTTTGCATTTTAGGCACGTGTCTTTTCAATTCATTTATTTTTACTGTTGAAGAGTGCTGGAGCAAGGTACGTACGCATTGCATCTAGAATAGGACTATCTCTTGGTTGATTTACATCGCTTTGAGTGAATCTTATTTACATATCTTGTACACTTGCACAAACTTATCTTAAGGGCACTAACCCATAACAAGATAAGGTGGGGATTTAATCACCCTTCCTTAGCCCAAAAATCAGATTCCAAGCACTCACTAACCCAAGCCTAACTAAAAATGAGTAGACGTTGGCCCTAGGGACATCTCGGACTCAATTAGGAGATCATCCTAAGGGGGAAAAGTGTTGGAATTTGACTCTTGCAAAATCAGTGTCTAGGAAAGGGATTAAGGGCCGAAAGCCCGAAGGTTGGTGGTTATTTAATTAAGGAACGTCTTTGACGGAAAACCTCCCACCAACCTTGCCCTGACCTGGCTGATTAGCTTGTGGTCAAAGTCTGCATTGGACCTCCCGTGGACAGTCTAACCAGTTAGGAGTCGTCTAGGTCATAGGTCTACCCTAACTTAGATTAGAATTTTTTTTTTCTTTTTCTTTGTTTATTTGTTTGTTTTTCTTTCTTTTTGTTTTATTCTATTGTGTGATATGGACCATAATAATAATTTTTTCAACTACAATAATAATCCATATTACACACCGACTTCATTTTCGGATATTACCACCCGGCAAATCATAACTTTGACCAACCTAGTGTGCCGGATTGGTCTTATCCGTATCAATATAACCCATGTCCCCCATCGTATGACTATAATTTTCATAACGATTTCAACTCTTCACGGAGTCAGTGGGGATTCACCTACCCCGAGTCAGATTTTCAACCAAATTGTCCTCCTTCTCCACCCAGTCCATATTATGTTCAAGATTCATACTCAGTTCCACCCGTCCAAAATAGGAAACCATCAATTATGGAAATGAGTATGCGTGAGTCCAAACATAAATCCCAAAATCTGATGGACTCACAATTTCACTACCACTTCCAAGACAATTCTTCATCTTTTCATCAAAACAATGAACCTATCAACTATGAAAAGATGCTTGAAGCCATGACTCAGGCTCAAAACACTCGTAACCGTGACATAGATATGATGGTCGAATCTCTACGTTCCCACCGTCCTGATGTCACTAACTATTCTGTTAGAGCCGAAGAATCATGTAGTTTTGGAAATCAAGATTCCATTTCAGAACAACCATTTGAACTTGCCCAAACTCCAAATTTTGAAAAAGATATTGACAGTTTAGCAAGTTATCCTTTTCCTGAAATAGAACTTGAAAATGAATATGATCCTGAACCCCAACTTAGTGATTCTATTTTACTTCCCGATTCGATTATGACTCCGGTATCTTCACCTGATTTCGATATTTTCCCGGAGTCAACATTGGATCCTGTACCAATTCATAATGAAATTGAATCACCCATCTTTGAGGATCATATTGAACTTGACCAATTATACACTTTTGAAGATCCTATTGACAAATTGTCAAGTTCTCATTTTTATGATATTGAACTCAATGAGATATGTGACCTAGATTCTCAAATTTGTGATCCAGTTCAACTTTCTGAATCAATATTGACTCCTGTTCTATTACCAAACTTGAATAATATTCTAGAGTCGGTTTTGATTCCATCACCTCTCATCCCTGAACTAGAATCACCCATATTAGGTCACATTCCATTGTTAGAAAATACATGTGGACTTGAGTTTCAACTTCTTGACTTGGACCCAATTTTTGAACCTATTTCGACTCCTGAACCTTTACTTGACTTAAGTCACCTTCCTGAGTCGGTATTAGTTCCTGTCCTTCCTGAGTCCAAGTCAACTGTTCTATTATTTCATACTCCATTCTGGGACGAGGTGGTTGACAAATTTGACTCCGAAATTAGTTATGGAATATGGAAATTAGATGGGGTTAAATATTTAATAAAGATCCTTCATGGATTTATCTTTTTAATGGGTTATATTAAAGATATTTCTGGTGGGTTCCTCCGAGACCCAAGAAAAGTTGATTGGGCCGCGTTTCGTGGACCAATCAGACCGCCACCGGAACCACCACCTTAAGGTAACCTTTTCCTTCCCTTTCTTCTTTTTCATGCATCTATGCATTAATTCATACATTGAGGACAATGCATGAGATAGGTGTGGGGGAGGGTCTAACATAACTTTCTTTTTGTTTAAAAAATAAAAAATAAAAAATTAACATTTTCTTTACTTTTAAAAACTTTTTGAAAATAGAAACAATATTTTGACATATTTTTTGTAAGAAATTAAGTTAATTTAAGGAATAGGAAAATCTAAATTAGGATTTCTTATACTTGGTCAAAATAAGATTATTTGTTTGATTTTTAGGGTTAGGAAGAAAATTTGTCAAAGTAATTTAGTCTTGATCTTTACCTTGATGAAATATGCACCCTTCATACATTTACACACTTAGGGTTCAAAATCAAAAGATTCTTATGCCTTATAAAAAAAAAAAAAAAGATAAACAAATCTAATTATTGATTAGCTAGGTGCTTTGGCCTAAGAAAGCCTTAGTATTTATGCGAAAGATGATTAGATAAGTTTGAAAAGAAAAATATATATAAAAATCCTCTGATTAAGCTGGGTATTTGTGCCTAATAAAGCATAAGTGTTCACGCCTAAAAGAGATCCATATAATAAAATCCTTAGTTTTGTGGCCTTGTTTGCTTGAGTCCTTAAGTCCGAGGGGTGTCTTCTCACCCGGTGCCCTAAGGCCGTCTGGTTTGGGAGTCATCGATTAAAGGCTCGTTACATGGGCAGATTAGAAAGCCTAAACTAAGGAATAATACCACCAAAAAAAATTATATATATATAAATAAGGCATAAGAGTTAGAGTTAATGAACCCTTAGTCAAAATTTTCACAGTCACAAGTGCATATGACTTAGGGTAAAGTAATAGACTAGATGAGAAGTACAACTTGACTCCTTACTTTAATTGATAACAAATTTTTGAATAGAGACTAAGTTTATGAATGAAAAATTCAGTTTTCCTATAACTTATAGATTGCTTAGATCTTACAATTATATTTCAAATATTTTTCTCTTTCAAAATGCTTTTCGAAAATACTAACTCTTTAATTCCCTTTCTTTATGGATTTTGTGGGTGTAATCCACTGAAAACCCTCACGAGACAAAACTCGTCCTCTAGGGGAAACCTAGAGGTTTAACGGCTTGTTGCACATGCTCAGTGCAATCGCGTGACCTGCGAAAGTGGTCTAATAATCCTTAGTATAGTTTAGTTGTTTTGCTCGAGGACGAGCAAAAGATAGGTATGGGGGTGTGATTGGTCACTAATGTTACACATTTATTATCATATTTCCATACTTATTATAGAATAAAATCTGCTTTGTCCTAATTAAATGTTTAATTTATTTGCAGGCCCATTCCTTAAGGAGATGAAGAGAAACAAGCCCAAAAGCCCACCAAATTCTGATTAATTCAGAATAAATTTGAAATGAAGAAATCAGGGCAAAATCTTGGCATATAAGGAAGGTTTAGAAGAATCCTCCTTGAATCAAGATGAAGAAATCAGGGCAAAATCTTGGCATATAAGGAAGGATGAGAAGAATCCTCCCTGTGGGCAAAATCTTGGTATATAAGGAAGGTTGAGAAGAATCCTCCCTAAATCAAGGCAAAATCTTGGCATATAAGGAAGGTTGAGAAGAATCCTCCCTGAATCAAGCACAATCAAAGGCTGTTTTGTCAACTTTTGAAGAAAAAAACAAGAAAATCAGAAGAAGATACGAGAAATACATCAGACCAGGAGATTCCCCCAATCTTCCTGGGATCTTCTCCTTTAGGTTTTTTTCCTATAAATACTGGTTTTAGCTGAGTAGGGAGAAGGCAGGCAGATTAGGATTTAGCCTAGTTTTTCATTTCTTAGTTTAGGTTTTTGCTTTTCTTTTTCATGTAATTTAGTTTTCATTTATGTAATTCTGAGGAGATCAACTTTCATCGAAGAACAAGACTGAAGCTTGAGCTAAAAGTGACAATTGGTGTAAGGTTTTATTTCTTTTCTTCGATTGTTATGAAATCAAATCAATGCTATTTCCTTGTATGTTCTTTTTAGTTCTCTTCTTCTTTTCTATTTTACCTTTCTTTTTGGTACAACTGTCTTCCAAGTGAGTCTAAAAGCATCGAAAGAGTCTTGCCTTTGCGAGTGCCACCGATAGCTCATGACGATGGAATTGTGAGTCTCTCTGTATCATTTCATGCTTGCGTATCTTGATGATGTAATGTGGAAGAGACCAACACTCGACTCTTATGGGCTATGCGCTAACTGCCTCCAATTTAAGGTAACATTGAAGCTAAGAATTCAAGGTAAGCTTTTGGTGAAAAGAAGGTAAATATTTGTTTTCTTTCCTTTCTTTCATTTGTGTAAATTATATCACCACCTCTTCCAACTCTTTTTCCTCCACTTCATTTGTACATATTCGCTTCATTATTTTCTGATTTTTCCACCTTCTTCATCTCTCATTTTCTCTCTAATTTTAACATAATTCTTTTTTTCATTTTTACTTCTTAAAAACAGAGAAGAACTCTCGCTTTTCTTCTTAACGATTTCAATAAAGAACCGTAAAGCTTCCATCGCAAACCCTCCTTGTGGATCACGACCCGCATAGCCACTTGCTATAGCGGAAGAATTGAGCACTTGCACATTTTTATTATAAGATCTAAAATTTTGTATTTTTGTGTAGGTTTTGCCTCAATCAATATGTATGTATACTTTAGTTTGTATAGGACATACATATACCTTGAAGATTAAATAAGTTTTGATGATTTTCATGTTTTCATGTTTCAAGGAATATTGAGCTTATTGACCATCCTTCATGATTATGATCTTCACATTGTATTTGTACACTCACATTTATTATTTACTCATGTGTTTGTTTTCATGAGTCATATTTATGCTTAATTGATTATGAGTGTTGACTATTTTGTGAATTTCATATTTTCATGAAAAATATATTTGTTTTATTCCTTGCTTGAAGGATTTCGTACTAGTTTACAATTCATATAACTAGTTGCGATATTTTTCATTTGGTAGAATTTTTCAAACATACTTTAATTTTTAAACTTATTTTTGAAAGCCCCTACCATCTACGGGCGGATGGATGGGCGATCATGCTCATGTATGCTTTATAATGAAAATCATTTTAAACTTGAACATGATTGGGTGGTAGGCTATATGAGTTATACTTTGATATTATTGTTGTGTCAATTGGTATCATTGCATTCTTTCAATTGGTATCAATTTTGATCTTCTTGTATACTCATATATGTTTATAGGTATGTATATTTTCAATTCCAATAGTATCAATTTCGATTGGTATTAACTTTTCATACATACATATATTTTGTTTATGCTAAGCTTGAGCGTCAATTTTGTTTCAATTGATTCAATTTTCAATTGGTATCTTTTTACAAGCTTATGCATGTGTTTTGTTGGTATTTCATAAAGGGGGAGAAAATTTGATTTTCATATTTCAATTGGTATTTGTATTTCCACTCCCTTGCTTTATGATAGAAAATAAAAAGTTTAAAATTGATATCATATACTTAAAAAGAATAATAATTTCAATTGATATCAAGATGTTTATTTGAATGTCTTAAAATTGGTATCTCAAAATTTTATTTAAAGAAAATATTCAAAAAGTTTTGATTTATATTTCCTATATGCAAGGAGAGTTTAACATCTCTTCTACATATAGATTCATGTTGAGTGTATCTTGTATTGAAGAGCTTGACAATCTCTTCTTTATGTGATACACGTGTGTAGGGGAGCTTCACATCTCCTCTTATGCATTACATATTATGCGTTATGTGAATTAGGGCTTGTCATCCCTCTTTTATATAATGTATATATGTAGGGAAGTTACTTTATCGTCTTCCTCTTCATGAATGTATATAGCATATACCATCCATTTATTGACCTATGTTTACTTTCAATTGGTATCAAGATGCTACTTTGTCATATTTTCAATTGGTACCTTAATTGATTGTCACCCCTATTTGGTTTTTGTTTTTGTTTTAGACAAAAAGGGGGAGAACTTTTTTTTACTAACCCTTTTGTTGATTCATTGTTTCGAACAAAAAAAGGGGAGAAAATTTTGTTTTGTTTACCCCTTTGTTGATGATTGACAAAAAGGGGGAGAAAGATTTTGAGTTTGATATATGCATATTTATGTTTTGCATATATTAAGTTTAATTTAGTTTAATTTTAATTGGTATCTAGAGCATGTTTTGTTTTTGAACATTTCATTGGTATCTAGAGCCTTTTTATTGTTTATGCATATATATGCATTCATGTTTAAGAGCCTTCATTGCATATTCATTATGTTTATTTGTTTATGCATGAGTTAAGGGGAGCTTCTTTGAAGCTTAACTTTAATCCATGCATATATAACTCCATGAGTTTTGTCATCATCAAAAAGGGGGAGATTGTTGGCCCGAAGGCCTTCCACCTTAGTTTTGATGATGATTAACTCATGTAGTTATGTTTACTAGTAATCTTGTGATTTTAGTTTCAGATCATTAAGCAAGATATTAGTTGGTGATTGCTTCAAAAAGAGGAGTTTGGAAGCCTTCACATGGTGATTCCCGAGCCCGAGCGTCAAGATGATATATAGCCATGCTCGTTGGATCACGGTGTTTGGAGCGAGTCGACTTGAAGATGAAGATCGTCAAGAAGACTTGGTATCATAGAGTTTAGTGTGTTTTAGATCCATGTGTAAAGATAAGTATAGTTGATATGCTCAAGTGCACAACACTCACGATTTATGTTTTGGATTTGGTTTTCATGAATAGATTGATCAAAACAAGTTTAATTGGTTTATGTATAGTAGATGTATTCTTTCTATACATGAATGCTTAACTTTTAAACAAACTTATTTTGACTATCCTATTCATGTAGTGAAAAATCCAAGTTTGATAAAATACAAGTTTTGGTTTTTGGTAAAAATGATAAAACACAAAAATGGTTTCATATGCTTGATATTTGAGTTAAAATGTTTATAACAAGTTTATATATCAATGCAAAATGTTAAAACTATTTTTGGGTATTTTTACAAAGACTTAAAAGATTTTTAGAAATATTTTTTACATGCGTTTCTGTCCCAGAACAGTGGCTGACAGGCCAGGTCGGCCGACCGCACGGGTCGGCCGCACCAAAGGCCGGTCGACCCTTGCGGTCGACCGACGTGCACAGGCTTGTGCACGTTTAGCAGACACAGGGACGGTCGGCCGGGCGGCCGACCGGACCAGAGAGCTTTGCTCTCTGTATCTGGGCTGTCGGCCGCACGGTCGACCGGATTACCCAACGGTCATATTTCTGACCGTTGGCGGTCGGCCGGGCCGGCCGACCGCTAGCCTGTCAGGCTGCCAGATCAGCCTAACGGCTAGTTTCTGTTTTGGCCTATATAAACCCCATTTCTTTGGGATTTTGGCCAAGATTTTCTAAGCTAATTTTTCCCTACTCTCTGATTTTAAAAAGAAGTTTTCAAAAGAGTTTAAGTGCCAAAAAGATCTACCTTATTTGTTTTTAAGTGTTTTGTTATTTCAAAGAAAATAGGTTTTGGGAAATTGTTTCTTGGTCTAAATTTCTATATTCATTTTGGCATTTTTCCCAAGAGATTTTCTTTGATCAAAACACTAGTTTTCCACACTTGAGCTATATCTTCTATCCTAATCTATTAGGATCTTTGTTTTGTGGAAAAGAGGAAAGAAGAGTTGTTTGTGGTTGAAATATACCACTAGTTGTAAACCCTCATTTGTTTGTTGTATCCCTCTCGGTGAGGTTGATTGGGTTGTTGGTTTGCTCCCTTTTTGGTAGAGGTTGAGACTTGTGGTTTGCTCCCTCTAGTGAGAGGTGGAGTTTGGTTTGTATCCCTCTTCGGTAGAGGTGATTGTGGTTGTATTGGCTACGGGCCTACCCTCGGTTGTGAGGCGGTGTTTGAGAGAGGAGTTCGGTACTCCTAGTGTTGTAACAAATCCTCCTCGGTGGAGGATCCCTCGGTGGGAGTATAGTGGATTAGAAATCCTTCTCGGTGAAGGCGGGGACGTAGAGCTAGGGGCTCGAACCTCGGAACATATCCTTGTGTTTGCGTTTGATCCACTTGTCTCTAAACTCTCTCTCTTTACTTTTGTGCATAGCATCATTCATATCATCATATCATATTTGCTTGTGTTGCCTTGCATATTTCATATTGCCTATTCATCTTATATGCTTGGTTGTTTGTGTGTGCCTCACTTGTACTTAACCACAAAAGCTTCATATAGCACCTCAACCCATATCTAGGGGAATCAAGAGGAGTTAGTCCAGAGCCCTTCACGGGGAATTCGGCTACACTTGTGTGTTGTATTAAGTGTGTTGCAAAATAGTTTTAAGCTTCCGCATTTAGCGCACTTAGTTTCTAGATTAGCATTTACACCTATTCACCCCCCTTTAATCTAAAAACTAAATGCGGAATTTAAAACTATTTTTAATAACACTTAGTGCAACCAACGAGTGTAGCTGAATTCCCCGTGAAGGGCTCTGGACTAACTGTAGGCTGTCTAAAAATCATTGAAGACAAGTCCTCAAAAGCAGAGTCCCAAACTCCAGACGCAGGGCTAATCATAGCAATCAAAGCAGGGCCAAGACGCTAGGGCCGAAACCCGCGTCTCAGCAGCACTGCAGCACCAAGGCGTGAGGGCCGAAACCCGCGTCTCAGCAGCACTGCAGCACCAAGGCGCGAGGGTCGAAACCCGCATCTCAGCAGCACTGCAGCACCAAAGCGCGAGGGTCGAAACCCGCGTCTCAGCAGCACCACGGCACCATGGCGCGAGGGCCGAAACCCGTGTTTCAGTTATAACTGCCCTTGTTATGGGGTCAATCACTGCCCACATAACGGGGAAGTTAACCCCCATTATGGAGCATTTTTAGGGGGCACGTTCGCTCCTGAAACCTCTATAAATAGCCCCGTTACTATGGAGAAAGGGTCGATCACTTAGATCAGAGAATTCGGGGAGAAGAACTTGACTTAAGAGCTTCCACAGAGAAGGAAAGAGAGTTCAACTCTTCAAGTAACTTACTGCGTACAAGTTAATCTTTCCCTATTATCTCTTTGAGATTCCTAGTCGACAGGAGCTGTGTTACTCCATCTGCCATCCAAAGAGAAGATCCTCAAGAAGTTTTGACGTTCACCCGGTCAACAGAAAACAAGATTCACTTTCCACCGCCACCTGAAGAACCTAGCATTAAACAAAGGGAAGATTCAAGACTCAATATCTGCTCTCTCTTATAATCGGAGTATAAGTCCGTTGTAAACTTTCAATTGATTCAAGAAAATTTTACGCGAATTTTTCTCCCACCAAACAAGAGATGGCGACTCCGCTGGGGACTACCTTCTCCACTGACGAGCAAGTGGTGGCGCAAGGTGACGTCATCTACATGGGGAAAACGGTCGAATCACTTGTCGTGGAATTCGACCAAGCAAAGTATGAAGAGTTCCTTTCTTCCGGCTCTAAGAGCCCAAAGGCCCGTGCCTACCGCAGGGTCTCTACGGGGAAATGCCCCGAAGTCCGCCCTGAGATTCTCTCAGACGCGACAGCTCCGAAGGATGTTGTGGTCAATCGCGCCAGGCGTAACACCCACGCCAACGTCTCTCAGGAGACCCGCGTGGTCAACCTTTCTGGTATTCAGCCAGTCCATCCTCTTCCTCAGCACCAGGTCGTCGGGGGTTCCCTTCCACCCCCACGACGGAACCGGAATGCTGAACGGCGGCAGAGAAGGCGTGCGCGTCAACTACAAGTTGGAATGACCGATTGCCCAACGGAAGTAGGACGCGAGGTCCAGACCAGCGTCTCCTCTGTACCTCATCTGACACGTGAAGTCCGCATTTGATAGCCCAAGCATCAGGTTCACCAGTCTGGCTCTTCTGAAGCCCCACTCCTTAAACGCCAATGCAAAGCTTGCGCACCTTGTCAAGTACAAGAGGCACGCGCCTCTTGGCACGGGGCCCGACAGCCCTGTATTTCTCAAGCGTCTCTACCCAGACGCAGTAATCAGCAGCGCGTGAGCTGCGTCTCTTATCAACAAAGACGCCAAGCTCACGCTCCAAAGCCGCGACGCAAGAGCTGCGTTCAGGCGCCCCGCGTCTCTGAACCCTGCGTCCCAGTTGTGCGAAGCAAGGATGCCTCCTGCCCTCAGTATTGCGAGGATAATCTCTTTAATCCTCCTCCCACGGATCTAAGGGATTATCTGACAAGGAAGAGAAGTGTTAATCGAATCACTTCGTCATGTTGCTGCGAGCGGCTCATCACAATGCTCTCTGAATGCCGTTGCAATTCAGGTGCAAACCAGCAGTCTCTAGCTAGACAGCTGACCCTGATTCCCCGACCAGCCAAAAGAAATCGTTCCCACAGGAGAAGGATTTTCTCTGACACTGAATATCCTGAGCTCACTGCCAACATGACGAGTAAGAGTAGGGAAAGCAACCTGCGATCAGCTCTGATGAGTCTGACACAGAGCCAGAAGGAGTGTACCAACACACTCGCACCCGGACCGGGGCAATCTCCCCGATTGACTACAATGCTCTAGCCCGGGGCATTGAGGTGAATGACTCGCATTCCGCTATTGCAGAGTCACAGGCTTCAAACTCTTCTATAGAGAAAGAGGACTTTATATACATGACCAGCACTCCTGAGGAAACCGCCATGCGCTTGGAGCAGCAAGCCCAGGTCCAGAGGGAACAATTTGAGATGATTCGTTCTCAACAAGAATCTATCGATTCCCTCAAGCAGATGCTGGCACAGTTTCTTGAAGACAAGAGGAAGTCAACCGACAAAGCCTCCTCTAAAAAGTCTAAGGGCAAACGAAAAGAGGGAGAAAGCTCATCTTCTGTACATATAGAGGAGAAAGAGCACCCTACTTCTGGTTCGTCCAAATCCTCGTCGCAAGGAAAAGATGACCGAGATCAGGATAAGGTTCATTCTAGAAGAATGAATCAATTGGAGCAACGTCTGGAGGCCCTTACCAACCGAAAAGGCTTGCAAGAAGCAGGGGTGGTCCGACCATATCCGACCGAGTGGGACCTTGTTCCATACCCTCCCAAGTTCAAGGCTCCGACCCTCCAAGCATTCGATGGGAAAGGTTCACCGAACCAACATATCTACTACTTTAAATCTCAAACAGAGAATGTGGTAGATAACGATGCCATCCTGGCACGTTTGTTTATCGGCACCCTAAAAGGGTTCGCCTTTGAATGGTTCATGAAGCTCCCAGAAGGCTCCATTAAGAATTGGGACGATTTGGAGAAGCTCTTCCTAACGCGCTTCTTTGAAGATGACTCAGAGGTCACCATGCCTACTCTTTTGGCCACCAAAGAGCGAAAGGGAGAGTCCGTCAAGTCTTTCGTAGAAAGGTTTCAGAATGTAGCACTCCGATGTCCAAGCGGTATGACCCAGGTCACCCTGGTGGAAACATGCCGCCATAATCTACAAACCTCGCTCCTCGCCCAAATAAGAGTTGCTGAAAGTCGCACCTGGAAGCAGTTGATCAAACAAGGTGAACAGGCTGAAGAAATTGTCGCCCGAGTTAGGGCAGAAGAAAACAAATCCAGAACTGAGAGGTCAACAAGGCGTGTGCCAGACACATCCCTCCAAGCGAAAAGGAAGGATAACTTGGCGACAGAGACCAAATCTCCCGTCAAACCTCAACCGGTCAAGGGAAGTGGCTCTTCAAGCCAACCGCGCGCCAGAAAGCAGTACTCCTTCAAGGACGAACATGTCGACTCGCTCTTCAAGTTACTTAACAAGAGCAACAGACTGAAGCTTCCTGAAGCTAGACGCCCTGAAGAAGTCGGTAAACCGATAGTCCTAACTACTGCTTGTATCACAGGATGCTGGGACACCCCACCAAGAGCTGTTATGTCTTCAAAGACATCCTTCAGGCTCTGATTGACGCAGAGGTATTAAAACTCCGTCCAGAGCAGAAGAAAGTGACAGCCAATATGACGTCATTTCTCCAGTTTGGAAGGCAACCTCCAACACCCTCTGGAGTAGTTCCTGTCCCAAGAGGGAAGCTAAGATTGGTCAACATAGACCCTCACCAGCAGCAAGAGAAGGGCCTTGTACCTGTTCCCACACCTCGGAAGAAGTCATGTGGGCCCATCCCGACCTTGTGGACGGCCAGCAATGGACCACTGTGACTAGCAGAAAGTCCAAAGGCAAAGCTAAATCTTCATCCTGTAATGTGGTATGTGCCTCTTCTCGGGAAGCGAAAACTGATGTTCCCTCGCTGACTGATTCAGAAGAGGAAACGATAGCTCTGGTCACAGAACCCAACCAACTTGTGGCGAAAACTCGTTTGGGTCAGTCATATCTGAAAAAGTATGACGAAATGGTGGTAACTCCTCCAAAACCTGCTACAGAGTCAGCCAAGGCCTCCACAAAACAACCCATGGAGAGACAGAAAGAGCTTCGGTTTTCTAAAGTTCTCTCGAAAGTCATCGCGGAAGGATCCACAGCACCTTATCGCTTTGACGTCCTGACTCAATTGGCCAATATCCCGGCCCGAATTACTCTTTATGAGCTCCTCAGGCTATTGAAGTCAACCAGAGAAGCTTTGCAAGAGGCCCTAGCTAATGCTGAGGTTTTCATGACCCAGGTACCAATTGGACCACAGGAGGAAGATGTAGAGGATTGCCTCCATGCCTCCCAAAATGCTCCCTGCATCACATTCACAGCAGATGATATGCAGATCAAAGGGAAACATGATCGACTCCTGTACTTCACAGGGTATATTGGTTCATCTGAAGTAAGCCGCATTCAGGTGGATCCCGGTCCGCATTGAGCATTATGCCTCGCCGGGTCATGCAACATCTAGGAATTCCTACTCACCGTTTGAGCGCTACCCAGACTACCATAAATGGGTTCAACGCCAATGGTACTCGTCCAATGGGGAAGATCAAGCTCAGATGCCAGATTGGGGACTTAAAGTCGGAAGTGACATGCTACGTGATCGATGCCGACACTTCCTACAATTTGCTGCTGGGACGACCGTGGATTCATCGTAATTCTATCGTTCCCTCTACTCTCCACCAAGTCATGAAATACATTGACGGGAGTGGAAAGGTTCGAACGTTGATTGCCGAAAGGCATCCGTTCAAGGGAGTCGAGAATTATTTCACAGATTCTCTCCTGTATCAGGACTCTGTAGAAACAGATGAAATACCGCAACCAGAGGAGCCAGACTCTGGTAATGAAGCCGACACTGAGCCGGAAAAAGAAGAGTGCATGTGGGAACTAGATCCACTTATAACGAGCATTAATAAGCTCGATGTTGATAACACCGTCGATGATGTAGGCGGATGGTATATTAATGAAGAATTAGACTTGGCTTATTTCTCTGTGTTCACTTCTGATTCAGTGCCGTCAGACACTAGTACCGAAATGGATGATGACCTCTGGTCGGCAATGGATGCTTTGACATCATTGCATGTACCAGTGAAATCGTTCTTCGAAACATACCGAGATGCTGGTAATGCGCAAGAATCCATATTCATGGTTCCAGCGAGACAGAAAGGCCAAAAACCAATTCTTTTTGGGCGAATTACGTCCGAACCGATGTCCCGTGAAGAATCAGAAGGCGAAGAGGAACCCCCTCAGTTCGGTCATTATGAGCCAAATGCACTCAGAATGATGGAAAGCATGGGGTATGATCTAACAAACGGACCAGGGTTGAATTTCGACAAAGGAAGGAGAACGCTACTTCAATCTTTTGTGCGGAAAGGGAAAACCCCTGATTATTATCATCGGACTCGTAGGGGGTTGGGCTATGTATCAACTCCGATCCCATCAACCTCTGGCTCTGGAGAGTCATTATGCCATGATTACTCTTCAGGCACGGCATCGTGGGAGTCAGATGTTAGTGTCGGCAACATCTTCAGAGAACTTTCAGTGAATATGCTTTCAACAAGCCACCTGGAAGACGGAGATGAAGAGATGATCCAATCCGATACAGATCCTTGGATCAAACACTTAAATGCTCTTTGGGATACTCGCTTTGAACAGCGTGAGCCACTCACGGAAGATAAGGTTGTTCAGATCAATCTACGAGATGAGGCTAATCCTAAGCCCATCTTTATAAGCGAAGGCCTGTCACCTTCGGAGAAAAGGGTCTAATATCTCTTGTGTAAGAATATATAGACGTCTTCGCCTGGAATTATGAAGACATGCCTGGACTTGATCCTCGAGTGGCTATGCACCGCCTCAACATTAATACGGACATAAAGCCCGTCAAACAACAACAGCGACGGTTCCGTCCAGAAATAATGGAGGCAATTCAATCAGAAGTCAGAAAGCTTATAGACTCTGGCTTCATTAGGGAAGAATAACATCCTGATTGGGTAGCCAACATCGTCCCCGTTGCTAAAAAGAACGGAAAGATCCGAATCTGCATTGATTTTCGTGATCTAAACGAGGCCTGTCCCAAGGATGAATTCTCACTGCCAATCACAGATGTCATGATTGATAACACATGTGGATTCGAGCGAATGTCCTTCATGGATGAATTTTCAGGATATAATCAAATCAAAATGTATCCTGATGACGAAAAACATACCTCTTTTAGGACACCACTGGGGGTATACTGCTCCACCATCATGCCCTTCGGACTAAAGAATGCAGGGGCGACATATCAAAGGGCAATAAATGCCATTTTCCATGAACACATGCGCAAAACGGTGGAATGCTATGTTGACGACATCGCAGTAAAAAGTCACGCTAAAGGTGATCATATAACTGATCTAAAGGTCCTCTTCGACATCATGCGGGCCCATCAATTGAAGATGAACCCCACCAAATCCTTCCTGGGGGTGGCCAGTGGCAAATTCCTAGGATTTGTTGTAACTTCCACCGGAATTTATTTGGATCCAGAAAAGGTTCGCGCTATCCAGGAGATGCAACCTCCGAGAAACCTCAAGGAGCTCAGGGATTGCAAGGACGATTGGCGTATATCCGAAGATTTATCTCAAATCTCTCCAGGAGATGCCAACCCTTTACCAAATTAATGAAGAAGGGTGTTTCGTTCATTTGGGACAACGCTTGCCAGCAAGCATTTGAGGAAATCAAACAATACCTCACACAACCACCAGTCCTTGTAGCTCCGGTGTCCGAAAAACCTTTCCTGATATACGTCCGCGCAATGGATCATTCTCTAGGAGCTTTACTAGCCCAGAATGACGATCAGGGATGAGAGCAAGCGATCTACTATTTTAGTAGAACAATGATCGGGGCCGAACATCGGTACAACCCGATCGAGAAGGAATGTTTGGCATTGGTGTTCGTTGTTCAGAAAATGCGACACTATTTGGTAGGCCAGACAATAAACGTCATATCAAAAGTTAACCCCCTGAGGTTACTCATGACAAAGCCGTCATCGTTAAACGGCCGACTGGCAAAATGGGCCATATTGCTATCCCAATATGAAATGCACTTTTTACCACAAAAAGCCGTGAAAGGACAAGCGGTGGCGGATTTCCTAGCTAAGCATCCAGATCCGAGGGCAACCAAACTTTACGAGGATCTCCCAGACAAGGTCGCTGAAGCCTGCCAGACTCAGACATCCTTCGAAAGGCAGGTGTGGCAACTTTTCTTTGACGGTGCATCGAGAACAAGCCCAAAAGGACATGTAGTGGTAGGAGTAGGAGTAGTACTCGTATCCCCACAGAACTATGTGATTCCTCGAGCCGTCTCATTAACCGAGCCTTGTTCCAACAATGTAGCGGAGTACAATGCCCTCTTGATTGGGATATAACTCGCCGATGAGATTGGCGTCAGAAATATCGAGGCATATGGTGACTCTAAACTCATCGTCAACCAAGTTCGCGGGGAGTACGAAGTTAGACATGAAGATTTGGTACCCTATTACAACGCAACTGTCCACATGGCCGAGAGGTTTACAAACTTCTACATTGACCATGTACCACGCAAGCAAAATGCGCATGCAGATGCACTGGTGTCCCTCGCTGCCTCCTTAGCTCTTCTAGCTGGAGCAGTAGAGAGAATATTTGTCCACAGCCACGACCTGTATTGCCCGAGAATTGCCCCTGAGGACTACCCGGAGCCAACAGGAGATCGTCAAGACAAGGAAGTTGAGTCGTCAACCGGTCCAGAGTCTAGAGACTGGCGGTTCCCTTACATTGATTATGTCCTATACGGCATCCTGCCTGAAGACACCAAAGAAGCTGCTGCCATTAGAAGGAAAGCTCCCAAATTCTACTATAATGTGATCACACGAACATTGTATCGTCGATCGCATGACGGGATCTTGCTTCGCTGCCTTTCACAAAAAGAGGCACAGGAGGTATTGAAAGAAGCCCATGATGGCATGTGTGGAGCCCATCAACCTGGTCCGAAACTTGCATATCGACTCTAAAGGTTGGGATATTATTGGCCTAAGATGATCGCTGACGCCATCGCTTATGCCAAAAGATGTCACACCTGTCAAGTGCATGGTGATTTCATCCATCAAGCACCAGGATACCTTCACTCTACGACCTCTACCTGGCCGTTTGAGATGTGGGGGATGGATGTAGTCGATCCTATCAGCCCACCATCATCAAAAGGACATTAGTTTATCTTAGTCATAACCGATTACTTCTCCAAATAGGCTGAGGCCATTCCTTTGAAAGAGGTAAAGTCATTTGATATGATCAAATTCGTCAAACATCACGTCATTTACCATTTTGGGGTACCTCGGCGAATCGTCCATGACAATGGGCCCCAGTTCGTCAGTCAGGCTTTCCAGAGGTTCTGCGCTAAGTTCAGAATACAGAGTGTGTCCTCAACGGCATACTATCCCGCCGCTAATGGTCTCGCAGAAGCTTTCAAGAAGACCATTTGCAAGCTTCTCAAGAAATTCGTCTCGAAAAGTCAGCGTGACTGGGACGACAAGCTAGGTGAATGCTTATGGGCCTATCGCACAACTGTTCGAACCCCAACTAAAGCTACGCCGTTTTCTTTGGTATATGGGTGTGAAGCCGTACTTCCACTAGAAATTCAAATCCCATATCTACGCGTCGCCTTGACGGCGGAGATGACAAATGAGGAGAAGCATCGACAACGACTCCAAGAATTGGAGGCCTTAGATGATAAACGTCTGCAGGCCCAACAACAAATCGAGCTCTACCAAGCCTGAATTACCAGAGCCTTCAACAAAAAAGTTAAAGTGCGAACTTTCAAGAAAGGTGACCTTGTCTTAGCCGTCAGAAGACCTATGGTGATGACACATAAGAGAAAAGGAAAATTCCAACCCAAATGGGAAGGGCCATTTGTAGTAGAGTCAGTCTACTCAAATGGATCATATCGCCTCATAACTTCAAATGGCGATACATTCATAATGTCGATCAATGGCAGGTTCCTGAAGTAGTACTATCCTTAATAGTACTCCTCCTCTGATCAAGTTAAAATTACACCTCTGATCAAAGCTCCAGATCCAAGAAAAGTTTCTTTCCTTCATCAGGTCACACCACGGTAGATCAGTGACGAACTAATTGGGCACTACTGTACCTTGATGTGTGATGTAAATATTGAGAAAGAAATGAAAGGCGAAACTGGGGTTCTAATATTCTTGTTTTCATTAACGTCCGAAGCCTCCGACGGCTAAAGACAGAGGAAAATGTTGGCTTCTAAGCCCAACATAAGTCTTCGACAACTCACCATGCTGAGGGGAATAGCATGGCTAGCCCAACTCAAACGGTAGTTGGTAAAGGCACCTCAAAATCCATTGATAGCTGAGGGTTTGCTAAAAATCCTAAGTGGGCTAGTTCCACTCTCTCCTCTAAAATCCCTTACCAATTCTCATACATAGAATGGTAGGTCTACAAATATAATCATTGCTACGTTAACACTATACCTCTGGTAATGAAAATTTTCAATACTCCCCATCGAGTACAAACCTTACTTGTCAACCCTATGTGGAGTAGCAAGCCTTCAAATTTGTCAGGTTAACACTATACCTCTGGCATTTCAAACTCCACTTGTCACTCTCCTTTATAGAATGGCAAGTCCTCAGATTGCTCTTATCACGAGTCAATTTTTGTCAAGTTAATACCACACCTCTGACAAATTACTGTTAAGTTTAACATTACACTTTTAACAGTAATCAAGTTATTGCCAAGTTCAATATTATACCTCTGACAGTCATCTTCCCTCAGACTTCCAGATCGAAGCTGAAATGAACGATGCTAAGTTTAATACTACACCTCTAGCGTCCAAGTCATTGCTAAGTTTAACAATACACTTAAGGCCATGACTTTCCCTCGGACTTCCTTGTTAAAGTCGAGATGACCGATGCCAAGTTCAAAATTACACCTCTAGCATTACCCTCACTGCCAAGTTAAACATTACACCTATGACAGTGATACTTTCAGTTTTCCCAAATGAAGCTGGAACACTCTTGAGTTAAGTTAATATCACACCTCTGACTCACACCCTTGTCAAGTTAACATCACACTTCTGACAAGACTTAATTCAACCCGTTAAGTTAATATTACACCTTT
Source organism: Agave tequilana (assembly GCA_038442645.1). Lineage (NCBI taxonomy): Eukaryota > Viridiplantae > Streptophyta > Magnoliopsida > Asparagales > Asparagaceae > Agave > Agave tequilana. The sequence goes on along the minus strand of JAVJIF010026762.1, from coordinate 8,266 downwards.
AACGGTAAAGATTTTCCTAGATCCCCCGCGAATCTAGTCTCACTTGTTATTCTCGTCAACAGAATAACAAGTCCACCTAAAAATATTGTCAGGTTAACATTACACCGTTAACAGTGTTTTCACTAAACTCCCAGCTGGGTCTTGGTTAAGTTAATTCCAAACCTCTGATAAAAGTTCATCCTCCCTGGGGGTACAAATTCCACCTGTCACTCTCTTTCATAGATTGGCAGTTTCACAAAATTTCTTGTCAAGTTAATATTACATCTCTAATAATACTGTTGAATTTCCTGACACAGAATTTTTCTACAGACTTTGACTTGTTAAGATTATTATCATATTTTTAGTAAGTCAAAAACCCTTTACTTCTATTCGTCTGACTTCAAAAAAAAAAGTTCACGACAATAGAAGGAGACAAAAAGAAAAGTGTCGCTTTTATTTATATCCAGGCATAAGAAAGTGATACAAAACGCTCTCTTATACAATAAGATTGAGTGTTATAATAAAGGAGTACAAAGAAGTCCCTCTCTCTCAGTAAAAGGTTGCACTCACTCCTTGAAGCATGCTCACAACTCTAAGTACAAGATGTTTGAAAGGGCGCCAAAGTAGAGCCGAATACTTTGCAGGTCCTTCTGATTCCACCTGACCAACCAACGTAGGCCATGATCCTTCGTTGATGAACATCTCCACTATCAGAAAGTCATCTAATGAATATGGACATTGTCCTCGATGTCATTTTTGGGTAAGACTGGTGAAGGGAGGATTCGAGGCCTTACAGGTGACGTCCTCTTTCCAGTGACCTGCAAGAGGACCATACCCACCACCATATCTACCGCCATACCCATTGTGACCATGGCAGGCCCAGAAGCATGACTGGTGCATCGTGTCCAATAAGGTCTCGGCGGATGTCAGATCCTCGTCTCCCAAAAATAGGAGCCATGACTTCTTCTCCAATAGACGACCATCGAACAGGTTCGCTGGCCGAAATATTCTCCCAGGGCCCAGTGAACATGCGAAAGGATGATCAAGCCTACCTACGAGAAGGAAGAAACAATTAGAAATTCAGAATACTGAAACAGGACAGACGCGGTTATTGCTACAATCTGCAGACGCAGGAATGATCCGCACAGTCAGTTAAAATTCTGTTGCAACAGAAACAGACGCGATCAAATTTGTGAACTTCAAATGCACACAGGTTTGAACGCAGTCTGATTTTGTACCCGTGTCTAAAATATGAGACACGAAGAGAATCAGACGCGAAAATTGCCACATCCCAGTTTGATAAACCGGGGTTGCTACATTCAAGTCTGAACCCTTTGGCCTGAGTTCTTCTAAGTCAACAGCCTCAAATGCGAGCTCTGTATGTAAGGCTCGCGGTCCAGATGAAAAGTCTGAATTTAGACTCAATCAACTCGCACCTTATCAGGAGTCTCAAAGGCGCAACTTTCAAATTGGGCGCACCAATCAGACTTCAAGAGAAGGTCAAGAAGATGAATCTCTTCAAGGGACAGTGAAACTGAAACTCAGTTGGGCTGAAAATTTCATGGCAAACAAAGAATTCCTACACGCAGAATAACCCTTTAAGGGTTGAACTTTTTGCATCAAGGCGCGGACATAAAGGGTGCTCAAGGAGACGCTTTTTGATCTTGAAATCACTTGACAGTGATAATCTTCTGGAGAGATTAAAGTAAAGCATGAAAGCTTTGGGTCGTCATCGTCCATGGGGGAAAATCCCATTAAAAAGTCCTTGAGGGAAGAAGATGAAAATCCCTCAGAGCGCTAGCTCTCGAGGGAAACAGTCTAAGTAATGGGCTGTTAAAAGGGGGGTGAGGCCTATTTATAGGCAAACCCTAAAGCCTATAATTAATGGCTCACTAATTCAAACCGTCGGCCTTAATTCCCGCGCGAGTGTCAAAGCTCAATGAAAGGCTGACGCGTGGACTGTCGCTTCAGGAAGCGGCGAGGACGCAGGCTTCCAACCGCCAGCGCCGACTTGGCATTTAAAGGCATTAATGTCTAAGCCCAATGAAGGGCTGACGCATGGACTGCCATTTCGGGAAACATCGGATAACGCGAGTCCCCAATCATTAATGCCGATTTGACATTTAAAGATCCAATAAGATCTTTAAGACGAGCTGCATGTAACGCCTGGGAAATTGTACCAAACGCAGGCCCTAGAGCCGCGTCCTGAAACTTGCGTCCCTTTGAGAACTCGAAGGCGGCGTTCTTCTTATTCTTGTTAAGAGAGTCGCGATCGTGTCTCTTAGGGTGATTCGGAGCCGCGTCCCCTCAGCAAAAGGGACCCATTCTGAGGTCGCGCTTCAAATTTGAAAGCTGCGTCCAGGGAGCCGCGTCCTTCCATAACCAAAGTCGCATCCTTCGCGTAAGCTTGAACGATGTCTCAATTAGCAGGTTAGAGTCGCGTTTTCCAGGACCGCGTCTCCACTATAAATCAGAGCCGCGTTCCGCCCAAAAAAATAACTCAGTTTAGCCTGAGCTTATTATTCATGGCCAGTCAAGGATTACAGTCAAAGACTACGGTTAGGAAATTGAAGTCATCTACAGTAAAAAAAATAAAGATGGAGCAAAATTTCGAAGATCTTTATTATTTAAGCCAAAAATAATGAAAGTGATACAAACGTTCTTGACGAATAGAGTGTTCTTTTCTTTGAAAAAAAAGGGAGCTAATAATCTTGATTCGCCAAAGAACAGATTTGTTCTCGAAGGCGATACATCTCGTACTGACGCGCTTTCTCGGCCTCCATGAGAGACTGGACCCGCAGCTCCTCCTCAGATAAAAATTTCTTCGCAGCCGGTTGCGCTCGTAGAGACTCCAACCTGGAGGAATGAGCAGAGAGGTTTTCTTCAGCCTGCGTCTTGGCAGCTTCCAGCTATTCCAGCTTCTTCTTGGCAGCAGCAGCTTCTGCTCGTTGATTTCAATCAAGGCTTCTGCCTTGGCTATGGTGGCTCGAGCTGTGGCAATAACCTGCTCTGCGCTCTGTATGACGATCTCAGATTCCCTTGAATCGCCAATCAGCCTTTGGTGGTCAGCCTGGAAACGCTGGAGATGGCGGGTCTCTTCAGATATTTGTTCTTCCATCTCCTTTCGCTCTTGTTCTTGAGCGGCAAGAAGCCTATTCAGAGTTGCCCGAGCTTCGTTAACTGAACCAGCGTCTTCCAGAGACTTGAGCTCTTTCAGGTCGCTTCCCAATTGCTCCACCAGCATCAGGCATGCCCTAGCCTGCGAAGGACCTCCAGTATGACCAATGTTCCCAATCTGATTTTTGAGGAGTACTCGGGCGAACTCGAAAGAGCTGCCCCCAGAAAGGATGAGGTCAATACATGATCGCATGAAGCAAAGAACTGCTGCACCATTTGACGGGCCAGTTCTTCCATGATATCATTGGCTGGAGAGAATTCTGCTGATGTGCTCCCAGATCCCCTTTCCATTATAGGGCGAGAGATGGGAATCAAATCATCTCGCGTAGGAGTAAGGCCGACCACAGGCTCGTCAGGTAGTGAGAGGGTCGCCGACACTTTTGGGACGGTTATTGTTGTAGCAGCCTCCACGGCGACTGAAGTAACAGCAAACCTGACCTCTTCAGGGTCCTCGGTCGAGGTCTGAACTGTACTGCCTTCTGGGCCAACGTTGGCCGCGACATCCTCCACCTGAGCTCCCTCAGCACTCCCTGCAAATCACCAAAATGTTAACCATGACTAGAAAAAGGAGATATTCAATGCACTTATACCCCCTTACCAGGCTGAGGATCTAAAGATGGCGAGTTCCTGGGCAAATCTTGTAGGGTTGAGGCCTCCCCAACTTCGGTAGTTGTCCTTTCTTGAGGCATTTCAGTCGTAAGAGCCTCAACGCCCTCCTGCTCGACCAACTCTTGTATCATTTCCTCGATATGAGAGGAAGTTGCAACCTCACTGTCGACAGCCAGCCCTATAGCACAAAGTCAAAAGGAAAACATAAAGACCTATCCTTAACCAAAGGAGAAACCGGTAAAAAAGACAAAGAGAGTACCTTCAGCAGGAGCAATTGTTGCTATTGGCGACACCGTCACGGGGTCACACCCTTGTATCTCTTCCTGCGTAATATGTGAGAATTTACTCGGATCTGGAGGAGCGAGTTCATCGCCAAAATCAACTTCATCGCCCGAAGAATATTCATACTCTCCGGACGAGGAAGACGATAGTGCAACACAAGAGGCCTCGGCAATCGAGACCTTACCACCAAGTACCCCGGTAGTAGGGCTGGGATCAACTACCCGCGAGCTGGGCATCAATACAGTAGGAGACCCAGGCTGTTGAGCCTCATCCTTCCTCTCCTGAACTGAAGAAGACCCCGGCTGAGTTGAGACCCCTGGAATTTCAACATCATCCCTTCCTATCAGGTCAACCTCGAGTTGCTCAGCCTCATCAATGGTAGCGGGTTCATCTACAAGCTCCCCTTCCTCTAAGATCATGGGACCCCTGCTACGTAGCCCACGAGGACGGCGAAGGGGGATTTCTTCTTCCTCCCCCTCTTCCTCCCTCTGTTCCTCAACACCAAAAGGGACAGCTTCGGGTATTGAAAATACAGCTCCCGAGTCCCCCCCAGTCTTCTTTGGAGCAAGCTCACTTTGGGAAGTAGAGCCCTGGGGACGCTTGGGCATAGCCCGTCGACGCTTTCTAACAGGCTGCTCCTTGGGTGCTGCCGCTCTCGGTTCCACCCCGGTTTCCCCTCCAGCCTCTTTCTTGGCTGCCTGGTATTCCTCTATGCCTCGCATGCGTCTGTTGGATGCCAATTTATTCTCATAAGACGCATTGATGCTATTGAAACATGAATGATGTATTGAGTAGTCAGGCATCTTGCTAGTCTGAAAATACCAAGTGCAGAAATCGAGGCTTGTGTAGCAGTTGGGCGTCTGGTGAGGCAAGCGAAAAATAGCATTTGTCCCTCCAGCCACACTGTAGTACCAGGCCCGAGCACCTTCAAACAAAATTCCCACTGAAGGAGAGCTTGGCGTGGGATTGCCGACATACAGTTGGTCATAACCAAATTGTCGGGAAAAACGGTTCGGTATATAGGGCTCGATTGTACATGAGTTCCCTTGCCGAAAGAGCAGATACCCAGGCCGAATATTAATTAGCCACCAGAAGACTCCCGATGGCAGTCTTGTGAAGTTGTTCTGGTCCCACGAGGTCAGCAAATTTATCCCCGTAAGATGCACCAGTAATCTCGAGGAAGCAACGGTCGAGCTGGTAGTTCGAAGCGTTCAGAATACATTTCCGAACGTAGAACATATAGTAATGGGACCAGCTCGAGCTCTTCAGCCTCTGTACAAAAGGGACAAACCCCTCGGATTGAGACACCGGCGTCATCAGGGAAGGGCAATGCATAACGTACCAAGCCATCAGGTACGTATATGGAAGCTCAATCCTGGGGTTGGGGATCTTCATTTTGGCCTCCCCTCCGAGTCAACCTCTTGTCGACCTTTGGAGTCGATGACGGCCTCTACTTTACACAGGCTCTGAATCAGGGCCCGTAATCCACTTTAGATTCCGGCCACCATTGCCGGAAGGAGAACGATGGACCTGCCATAGGCCAACAAGACTGCCGGATACACCACATCAGCAACAATCACTTCATGCGGCAGTGTCGGCACTACGCAGCGCTTCAGCCACAACATGAGGAAGCCGCCAGTAGCGCCTGATCAGAAATGGGGACCCGGGCTTGATGATGAAAACTTTCGAAAACCGTGTCAGGTTTGAAAGTGTCTTCATTCGACTCTGTGGTATAAGAACTCACAGAGGCATCAATACTCTCCGCGATTTCCTCGTCGGTGCTAGGGACCAGAATGATCATTGAGTGATCTTTCTCAGCTATACCATTAAACAGGTAGCTCGCCCAGACATCTGCTTAACTCCCCTGGTTCTCCAGGAGGTTATTTGACTGCAGATATGGAAGTGACATAGCACTTCCCAATAGGTTTCTTATACCTGAGGGCACTCTTTCTTCAAGAGATGAAGCTCCTCAGAAGTTGGGACATATTCTTCATAAGGGGCATCTCCCATAACCAGCCCCGAAACTTCATACAGTTCATGGAGGGCGAGCCCCATCTCTCCGATTGGGATGAAGAATGTCCCGTCAATGGGTTGTAGTGCTCCAGGATCCCGTATAAATTATGGGAACTTTGCGGGATGCTATACTGCACAACCATGACCGCCTGATACAACCCCAACTGCTCCAGCAGAGCTCCGAGTTCGACGAGGACGAATCCCACCATCTTGCCCCACCAGGACTTGTCGGAAGCATGAACCCACCCAGGCGGGCGGAAGTCAACGGAAAAATCGCCCCCTACCTTCATGAACCGGTTGATGAAGGTAGTGCCGAGCCGAGGGGTTTCCCCTCTTGGATACTCATGTCTGACCAATCTGGGAAATAAACCGAAAATCTCCTTCCCATGACCGCCGGAGTGTGTACATTTTTGGTGCCTAGTATGCCGAGAGAGACACTGAGATAGGTCGAGCAAGATCCCATTCCATGCACGATGATGGACATGTGCTAGAGATAGGACAAGGGATACATCCTCTCCTATTGGGAAGAAAAATTTCCTATTCCCTATCTGGCGAAGCCACTTGTAATCGCCATCATGCAAGGCACTGCTGTCCTCGTCAATGCCATCGCCAAAAAGAAGACAGGTTTTTTAACGGGATGCGCGAGTCCGTCTCAAATAGTCCGTCGGTGATAATTTGCCGGAGGTCTTCATGTTGGCCTTATAGATTTCCTCCTGTCGCTCCTTCGACTTATCAGTGGTCACGGGAGCAGTCTTCTGCAGCACAAAGGTCAGGTTGTGGTCAGCACCACCTACGTGCCCAAAGTGACACTTCTTGGAGAGAGGGTTGGAGGAATATCTCACTGCAAAAGAAATAACACTTGATCAGAAATCTGAAAGAAATGATTAAGTGTTTACAACTCAAACGCGGAAATGAACCCAGACGCGGAGATCATCAAATCTGCGTCCAGGTCCAAAAAATCGCGAGGCTAGCATAGAGTCCCGCGTTTTAAAATCCAAGATTTATGGAAAAATTTCTAAGTATCGGACTATGACGCGAGATTCATTTGGACCGGTGTCTGATTTCACAAGACCCAAGAATCATAAGAAATCTGCGTCTGCATCCCTTACACTTAAAAATATTCTAAGTGTTGGACCCAAAACGCAAGGCTCAATGGGGCCCTGTGTTCAACAAACAGGTACGGACTTAAGCGGATAGAAGATGTAGAGGTCATCAAACCTGCGTCTTATCCATTAACTCAAGAACCGCACCTGAAGATCAAACACGGGCATGAGCCGCGTTGGCGGTTCACATTCAGAAGGAATTTAAGAGTTAAAAGAACTTTGTAAACCCCTTTAATGGTGAAAATCAAGTCTGATGGCTTTTTATACCTGAAATAAGGGTTTCCTGCATGGAGGAACCGCCATTTGGGTTTCAGGAACGACGGCCTGGAAGGGAGGCGAGCAACATGTTTAGCCTTTGGTGCCATCGTAACCGAAGATTCGATGTTAGAGATGAAAGAAACGAGGAGAACAAAGAAAGCTCCTTTCTTAACCCTAACAGATGCAAACGAAGAAGGAGAAGAGTCTAATAATGACTCTTGAAAGACTGTTGCCTTTTATAGGCACAGCGATTCGCAGAGATACGTGACGCTTGGCTCGACGCCTAATCTCTGCCTGATGCGTGGAAAGCGTATTAAATGCAGCGCGAAGTTCGCGCGCCAAAGAGAAGATGTCCCCTAAATTCTACAGGACACGTGGCAACATATTCATAGTACGGATTCGCATTCAACAGCCGCGTCTTCGTCCCAAGAGACGCGTCCCTTCGACGGACGCACCTTCTCAACTAGGCCAAAGTTGCGTCTGCTTCACAGAGCGAAAAGCCGCGTCTTTATCCCAAAAGACGCGTCCTTTCGAAGATCGCATCTTTTCAACCCGACCAAAATCGCGTCTACCTCATGGAGTAACAGTCGCGTTTGTCATCCCAAAAGATGCACCCCTATAGAAGGCGCGTCTTTAAAGCAGTATCGCCCCTGCGTCCGCAGAACTGGCGTGTAGTCTTTGCTTCTGCAATTCAGTTCAAAAGTACACTGGCACAAGCAGACGACTGCCCACCCCTGGTTTAAAGTACACCAACGACAACTTAAAGCATCGGGGAGGTTTAGACTGTGTATCTAGACACTCAACACGATCAGTTTTGGCGGCTTCAAAGAGTTCCACAATACACT
>JAVJIF010026761.1:0-69534 GCA_038442645.1 Agave tequilana | reverse complement strand
AATAATGCGTAAAATACACGGAGTTAGATCAAACAAATTAGATAAAGATAAATCTTTATCTCAGAGTGAAACACTCGAAGAGTTTCGAAGTGATCTTCTCCTTCGAATTGATTCCTCAAGCAATCCAATGTTGTTTTGAGATCGACACACGATCCCACAACAGTCCCCAACGTTGCTCCGAGATCGACATACGATCTCTCCAAGCAGCCACCAATGCCCTCAGAATCGACACATGATTCCCACGACGAACTTCGGATGCTCGGATACCACTTGTTGCGTACGGACAACAACCGATGAGAATCCGCCATAGAGATAGATGCAGCCGGAGATGTATCCACGGCACAAGAATAGAGAAACAATAGAGAAAGCAATTCACACAGTGTTAACAAGATTCGTAATTTGCCTACGTCCTTGGGACAAGGGAATGAGAGATTTTATTGATTCAATAATCAATACCAACCAATACCAGAGGGATACTTCAGAGATACAATACATGAGGGTGCTAAGCCATATTTATAGCCAGAGAGTCCCAGTGGTTTAGGAAACCCCAATTGTATTTAACCCAAAACAGGAAAGGAGTCCAAATCCTAAAAGGATAGACAAAATGCGTCTGTAGTCGACCGGCCGGTCGACCGACCCATGTCCTCAGTCGACCGGCCCGATCGATCGACACCAACAGATAGCAACTGCCCTTCAGTTAGTCGACCACGCCAGTCGACCGTTCTTATGCCACGGTTGACCACCCGGTTGACCAGTCCACGCCTGTGCACGTCATGCACACCGGTCGATTGGGCGTCGACCGACTTGATCTGCTTGCAGTTAGCTTTGTTTTCGCTCCTTTTGGATTCCGATCTTTGCGCTATTATCCTCCTCTATCTCCTCTCTGCCTACAGTAATTGTGGAATGCATGCATGTTTCATTTGAAAATAATTTGGGAAACTTGAGATGATCTTCTTGGGTTTGTTATAGGATTTGGAATAATGATTAAATAATTGTAATTAAAAATTAAATAAAATAAGATATAAAATCATCAAATGTTCTAAGAAATGTCCACTTTTTAGTTTTAAATGTCCTAAGACCCTGAACTAATTTTTAAAACTAAAACTTTTTTCAGATAGAATATTTTAGGGAACTATAAATTTTTAAGTAGAATTTTGGTGAACAATTGGTGAAGAATTAGAATAATTGAAACTTTTCTAGCCCAATTAGAACTAAAAGTGATATATTTTCCAAAAGATAGCTTACTTATTAATTTATTTAATAATTTTTACTCAAGAATATTAATAAATAATGCAACTAAATAGGAGTACAAATCAAACTCAAAGAGTTGATCTTATTAAGTTCAACTCATTTATTAATCAATCTAGTCACAAGCGAGCAAATTCAATAACAAGCTGAACATGGACTATTTGTGAATAGTTTGTTTATTCCATAATTCTTCAATTAAGATTTTAAATATTGATACCAAGAACTTCTAATCTCCTCTTTAAGGAAGAAGATATGCTTATAATTCAAATTTTCTTTTGAAAAACTCACTTATATTTCATTATATGTAAGTAACTCATTACATTTATGAAAATTATTTGCTAAATATATTTAAATATTAATATGTAGCTTGTATGAATAGAACATGAGCGAACAACCTTAGTTGATTTTAGTTTATTTGACCTTGTTTTTTTTATTTAAAATTTTCTATTCATCAAAAATCGTTTATATTATCCTTAGTTAACAAGAAAAAAATAGATCAATTGTATCAAAAATTCTATTAATATATAATGTATAAAAATTATTAATAAGATTTAACCATTAATTAAGAATATTTAAATACTATTATTAATCTTTAACAATTAGTAATAAAAAAATCTTTAAACATCAAACATTAATATTAATCCACTTGCAAGATACTGTAATTATTAGTCACTAATAAAATTAGTAACTAATAATTAACAATTTTAATTATTAAATGATCCATGTCGGTGGGGTTGGGGGGATATGAAAGCACCTAGAGGGGGGGTGAGTAGGTGTAATTGCTAATCTAGAACTAAATGAAAACTTAATGCTCTAAATGCGGAAGCTAATGCAAATGTTGCACAAACTTAATACAATACAACAAGTGTAGCCGAATTCCCTTTGCAGGGCTCTAGACTAACTCCTCTTGATTCCCCTTGAAATGGGTTGAGGCGCTATGTGAAGCTCTTGTTGGATGAGTATAAGTTAGGCTCACACACACAAGCAATCCAAGCAATCAAGGATATGGCAATATGATTCACACACACAATCAAGCCAAGCAAATAAAGATGAATTGCAATATGAAAGATGCAAGGCAACACAAGCAATGAATAAGTTATGTATGCAATGAAAGAATGATGCTTGTATGAAATGATGCTTGCACAAATGTAAAGAGAGAGAGTAAAAGAGACAAGTGGATCAAACGCTAACAACAAGATTTGTTTCGAGGTTCGAGCACCCAGCTCTACATCCCCGCCTACACCACCGTGTAGGATTTCCCAATCCACTATAGGAGTACCAAACTCCTCACTCAACTTACAATACCACCGAGGCAATACAACCACAATCCACCTCTACCGAAGAGGGATACGGCCGTAGCCAACAACAAACACCACTACCTCTACCGAAGAGGTTTACAACACAATCGCCTCTACCAAGAGGGATCCAAATCAATACCACTCCGATCACCTCTACCGAAGAGGGATTCACAAAAGTAAGGAGGGTTTACAATTTAGAGGCCACAACAACAACCTCAAAACTCTCTCTTTTCTCTTTTTCCACAAAAATAAGATCCTAATAGTTTAGGATAGAAGATATGACTCAAGTGTGAAAAATTAGGTGTTTTGGAAAACAAGAACACAAAGAAAATACTTAGGAAAAAAATTCTTGTAAAAGATATAGAATGGAAACCAATACAAATATCCCAAATCCTATTTTCTTTGATTTTTCCAAAAACCTAAAACAAGATGAATGAATCCTTTTTGCACAAAAAACTCTTTTGAAAACACTGTTAAAACACTAGTAAAGGTCAGGAAATTTTGGCATAAAAATCTTGAGGAGAAACTCCAACAATGGGGTTTATATAGGCCAAATTCAAAACTAGCCGTTAGGCTGACGTGTCAGCCTGACAGGCCTGGCGGTCGACCGCCCGGTCGACCGTCCAACGGTCAAAAAATGCCGTTGACAGCTGCCGGTCGACCTGGCGGTCAACCCAGACAAACAGAGACCAATCTGGTCACAGTCGGTCGACCGCACGGTCGACCGTCTACAAAAACAGCCGACGTGCATGGTTTTATGCACGTCCGGTCGACTGGCCGGTCGACCGGTAGCTTGGCCCAGTCGACTGTCCCAGTCGACCGGCCCAACCTGGCAGACAGCAAAATAGGTCAGATTGGAACACATTTTTGAGGTCTAAACGTTCGAATTTGGGACTAAGTATATAGGATGAAGTTGTAGATATTGAAGTCTTCTTTCTAATTCAACTTAAATCAAATCAATATCTTTCAGAATTGAAAGTTATCAATAAATACTAAAAGTGTCAAAACAGAAACTGTAAACAGTTTTCAGAACAAGAACAGATTTCAACCAAATATTTGACAACTTTAAAATTAGAATCAGAAAATGGTTATAAATAAGAAATTTAGATCTGAAAGTTATCTTTGAAATGCAAGTTAAATCATGTTATTTGAATATAAAAATAAAAGTTATGATAATAACTATAGAAGAGTGTCAAGCCTTGAAATCTAAAACCGATTCAATCAAAACAAACATATTGAATTTATGTGTGTATTGTGAACTTGAGCATATCAACTATACTAAGCTTTACAAATGGATCTAAAACACACTAAACTAAACTATGGATACCTAAGTCTTTGAGTCATCAAGAAGACTTGCTCCAAACGCGATCCACCGAGTGCAAAGGTATGATCTTTAAGCTTTGGCACCGGAATCACCATGTAAGCTTCCAAACACTTCATGTTGAAGCTAATCAACAACTAATATCTTGCTAATGATCTGAAACTAAGAATCACAAGATTATTAGTAAACATAACTACATGAGTGAGTCATCATCAAAACTAGACTGGAAGGCCTTTGGGCCAACAATCTCCCCCTTTTTGATGATGACAAAACTCATGGAGTTATATATGCATGGATTAAAGTTAAGCTTCAAAGAAGCTCCCCCTTAACTCATGCATAAACAATAAACAATAAGTATGCAATGAATGACAATGCATATAACATGGTGCTCTAGATACCAATGAAATATTCAAAATAAAACATGCTTCTAGATACCAATTAAAACATCATATATGCAAAAATGTAAGCATGCATATATAAACTCTATAACTCAAAATCTTTCTCCCCCTTTTTGTCAATCATCAACAAAGGGGTAAAAACATAAAAACAAATTTTTTTTTTCCGTCCCCTTTTTGTCAAAAACAAAAAGATCAAGAAGGTAATCAAAACAAATGTGATACCAATTTAAGATATGACAATAAAGTGCATATTGATACCAATTGAAATAAAACATATAAGCAATGTAAATCAAAAGTATATATTTTCTTAAACAAAATTTTGAGATACCAATTAAAAACACTCAACATAAACATCTTGATATCATTAAGAGAAAAATGTTCTTTTAAGCATATGATACCAATTTGAAACGATATTTTAACATAAAGTAAGGGAGTGGGAATCAAATACCAATGAAGGACAAAATCAAGTTTTCTCCCCCTTTATGAAATACCAACTAAACATATGCATAAGCTTGTTAAAATACCAATTGAAAACAAATCAACATTAGAAATTTTTCAAGCTTAGCATAAAGATATATATATGTATGAAAGTTAGATACCAATTGACATTGATATTCTTGAAAGAGTAAGCATACATATACAAAACATATGAGTATACAAAAAGATCAAAATTGATATCAATTGAAAGTGTTCAATGATACCAATTGAAAGAATAGGGTCAAGTGTATATCTCATATTATAACGAAGAATACGAACTAGTTAAAATGAAAAGTTTTGTTAACTAGTACGAAATCCTTCAAGCAAAGAATAAATACAAATCATTTTTCATAAAAATGAAATCCACATGATAATCAACACTCTAATCCAATTAAGCATAAAAATGTCTCATGAAAACAAACATGAGCAAATAATAAATGTGAGTGTACAAGTCAAGTATGGAGATCACAATCATGAAAATTTGTTCAATTAAGTTCAATTATTCCTTTAAACAAGAAAACTAAAAATTAATATTATTTAATCTTCAAGGCATATGTATGTCTAATACAAACCAAAGTATACATACATATCCAGATACAAACGAGTCCACAAGGATATATGCATGAAGGCACGTGGCTCAAAAAGGATATTCATGTATATCTAATAGTTTTGGACAAGGTAACATATACATGAAGTTTAAATACCAATTCAAGGAAAACATGAAAAGCATGAAAAGTATGAAAATTTAGCTTTTCATTAAACAATTTGATACCAATTCTTTTCAAGGTATATGTATGATTTGTCATACAAGAAGTATACATACATATCCCTTAAACACACTTTGAGTCCATAATAGATATTGGCATGAAAGGCAAATGACTCAAGGGTATACATGTATATCTTCAAGTTTGGCAAAATACACATATACATGAAATGAAAACTCATAATCATAAAACAAATACCAAAAATAGAATACAAGTTTAAAATGTATGGATCATCAAAACTAGACTATACTAGCACATCTAATGGGAACAAACAAGCATTCAATCTCAAACATATATAGATTTGTTTGTAGCCCATCATATGTACAAATATAAATCCTAGTCTTAATGAAAACTAACATCTAAACATATATTCAAACATGAAGTATCAAAACAAACACGAATATTATTTTGCTATATAAAACAAGCAAAGATTCATCAAAAATTCTTTTATCAAACTTCTAGGTATATGTATGATTCATCCAATTTAACAATATACATACATATCCCAACCGTAAACGAGTCTATTAAAAGTATTTGCATGAAGGCAAAAGACTCATGGGTATACATGTATATTTATTAGGTTTGAATTCAAAATACATATACATGAAGTAAAAAATGAAAATAGGCATAGCAAGTATAAATGAAGGAATCATCAAAACTAGCTTATACATGTGCATATAGTGGGTACAAATGAGCATGAAGTGAAAACATATAAAGTCAATTTGTTCTCACTATGTGTACATGCATACATGCAAGTTTTGATAAAATCTACATCTAAACTAGTTTATACCACATAAAGCATAAACAACAAAAATCATCATGAGAAAACTAAAACATGATTACTATGTAATTCACATGTATTAGATTCATGATGTACATTATAGCTTAAACAAAAGTGAGAACACTAAGTATGGGTTCATATAAGTATGTGTGTCTCAAATACTATACATGTATGTCAAGGATCTAATAAACATGGAATGAACATACTAATCCATAGACATCAAAACATGTTATAAAGCATCAAAACATGCTATAAACAATAATATGAAAGCATGTAAACAATAAATGGGAGTTAGGAATTTGTTACCAAAACCTAGAAGGCACTCTCCTTGTCTCCAAAAAATGGTGGTCATCTCCACCAAAACTTCCCTTGAAAGTGATGCATCCAATTGATTTCCTTTAAGTCTGGAACGCATCCACTCCAAGGTGCTATCACTCTCACGTCATGTGAGAGCCCACAACTACATTAAACAAAGGAGGGGTGGTCTTTGGTACCCACATCTTATTGGGTCCATGGGGGTTAGTCCCTTCTCTAACCCAAACAAAATTCTTTGCTAAATTTGAAGTATGTAATCTATCAAAGCAAAATTTAGCAAGGTGGCCCTTACGTCCACAATGTGTACATGTGTACACATGAGCATACATATGTGATGGGTGTGTTCGTGAGGAGCATGTATATGCCGTGGAGGGTGTGCATGCATATAGGATGAAATTTGTTTCTTTCGAACCAAGGTTTCCAACCGTGAGTGGTTCATGGCACATTGGCTCATAGTGGAGCCCAAACAATCTACCTTCTCCTTAAGCATGGATATATCATTATTAATCTTAGAAGAAGAGGTACATGCATTAGGTGAAGTGTGTGATACTACCCTAGCATGGCAAACATGTGCATCAATATTATTTTGTAAAACAATATTTTTGTCTAAACAAACATTCAACTCATTTGAAATAGAAATAATTTTGTTTTTCAAAGCAACATTCTCTTTTAAAACAAAATCTACTTTTGAGACAAGTTCTCATTTTTCTTCAAAAGAACATGGCAATCATTTTTAGATTTTAAAAAATTATTTTCTTTTAGTGCAAGTTCTAATTGAGATCTCAATGAATCCCTTTCATTATAGACCTCAACCTTCTCTTGCAAAACATTGTTAAGTCTAGCATGCAAACTCTTATTTTCTTATTCAATTCCTAGACTTTTCTTTTTCAACAAATTATATTTTTCTATTAGTTTTTCACAAACATAGAAGTTCTTCATTTAAAGCATGGGGATCTACAATATCATCACATGAAGAACTAGCATCATCACTATCTAGTTGAAGTTCCGATTGTACCTCAAGGGAGTCATTCCCTTGGACCATATAGCATTGTGATTCGGATCTCCACTAGACTCCTCTTCTTGAATTTGCACTTGAAGCTCCGAGGTGGTGGTTGTTGTTGTCAATTTGTTCCACACTGCAAAGGCGGAATCAATGTTAGAAACACACATAAGATAATCTTTAGGTAATGTGCTTCTAATGGCCTCTAGGGCTTGTGCATTGGCCCCTATATGATTGCGATCACTAAGGAAGGATTCTTGGTAATAGCAAGATAAACTTTATGACCTAGGGTTTGCAAATAACGGTCATCCTAATCTTCCAAACATGAATGTTGGAAGGGTCATACATAGGTGGGGTCATGAAGGCCATGGTAAACTAAATGTGTGCAAACAAGCAAATGCAAACAATAGATTAGCAAGCAAATGGATCTCACTCCTAGGATGTTAAGCCTAAGTATCAGGAGCACTAGCTCTGATACCAATTGAAAAGCACCTAGAGGGGGGTGAATAGGTGTAATTGCTAATCTAGAACTAAATGAAAACTTATGCTCTAAATGCGGAAGCTAATGCAAATGTTGCACAAACTTAATACAATACAACAAGTGTAGCCGAATTTCCTTTGCAGGGCTCTGGACTAACTCCTCTTGATTCCCCTTGAAATGGGTTGAGGCGCTATGTGAAGCTCTGTTGGATGAGTATAAGTTAGGCACACACACACAAGCAATCCAAGCAATCAAGGATATGGCAATATGATTCACACACACAATCAAGCCAAGCAAATAAAGATGAATTGCAATATGAAAGATGCAAGGCACACAAGCAATGAATAGTTATGTATGCAATGAAAGAATGATGCTTGTATGAAATGATGCTTGCACAAATGTAAAGAGAGAGTAAAAGAGATAAGTGGATCAAACGCTAACAACAAGATTTGTTTCGAGGTTCGAGCACCCAGCTCTACATCCCCGCCTACACCACCGTGTAGGATTTCCCAATCCACTATAGGAGTACCAAACTCCTCACTCAACCTTACAATACCACCGAGGCAATACAACCACAATCCACCTCTACCGAAGAGGGATACGGCCCGTAGCCAACAACAAACACCACTACCTCTACCGAAGAGGTTACAACACAATCGCCTCTACAGAAGAGGGATCCAAACCAATACCACTCCGATCACCTCTACCGAAGAGGATTCACAAAGTAAGGAGGGTTTACAATTTAGAGGCCACAACAACAACCTCAAAACTCTCTCTTTTCTCTTTTTCCACAAAACAAGATCCTAATAGTTTAGGATAGAAGATATGGCTCAAGTGTGAAAAATTAGTGTTTTTTGGAAAACAAGAACACAAAGAAAATACTTGGGAAAAAAATCTTGTAAAAGATATAGAATGGAAACCAATACAAATATCCCAAATCCTATTTTCTTTGATTTTTCCAAAACCTAAAACAAGATGAATGAATCCTTTTTGCACAAAAAACTCTTTTGAAAACACTGTTAAAATACTAGTAAGGTCAGAAATTTTGGCATAAAAATCTTGAGGAGAAACTCCAAACAATGGGGTTTATATAGGCCAAATTCAAACTAGCCGTTAGGCTGACGTGTCAGCCTGACAGGCCTGGCGGTCGACCGCCCGTCGACCGTCCAACGGTCAAAAAAAAGCCGTTGACAGCTGCCGGTCGACCTGGCGGTCGACCCAGACAAACAGAGACAAATCTGGTCACAGTCGGTCGACCGCATGGTCGACCGTCTACAAAAACAGCCGACGTGCACGGTTTTGTGCACGTCTGGTCGACTGGCCGGTCGACCGGTAGCTTGGCCCAGTCGACTGTCCCAGTCGACCGGCCCAACCTGGCAAACAGCAAAATAGGTCATATTAGAACACATTTTTGAGGTCTAAAAAGTTAGAATTTGGAATAATATATAGGATGAAGTTGTAGATATTGAAGTCTTCTTTCTAATGCAACTTAAATCAATCAATATCATTTCAGAATTGAAAGTTATCAATAAAATATTAAAAGGTGTCAAAACAGAAACTGTAAACTATTTTCAGAACAAGAACAGATTTCAACCAAATATTTGACAACTTTAAAATTAGAATCATAAAATGGTTATTAAATAAGAAATTTAGATCTGAAAGTTATCTTTGAAATGCAAGTTAAATCATGTTATTTGAATATAAAAATAAAAGTTATGATAATAACTATAGAAGAGTGTCAAGCCTTGAAATCCAAAACCGATTCAATCAAAACCAAACATATTGAATTTATGTGTGTGTATTGTGAACTTGAGCATATCAACTATACTAAGCTTTACAATGCATGTAAAACACACTAAACTAAACTATGGATACCTAAGTTTTTGAGTCATCAAGAAGACTTGCTCCCAAACGCGATCCACCGAGTGCAAAGGTATGATCTTTAAGCTTTGGCACCGGAATCACCATGATAAGCTTCCAAACACTTCATGTTGAAGCTAATCAACAACTAATATCTTGCTAATGATCTGAAACTAAGAATCACAAGATTATTAGTAACATAACTACATGAGTGAGTCATCATCAAAACTAGACTGGAAAGCCTTTGGCCAACAGGATAGGGCGCAAGAGAAGAGAAAAAAGGAAAGAAAGTTCTAATCTAGTTGATGGTTCTCGTGAAAAAACTGGAATAATTTTAAAGGTGGAACATTCTCTTTTCTATATAGTGGATAAAAAGTGAAATATTTAATTTCAGTTCCAGTTCCAGTTATGATTAACACTTAAATAACATCCAGTTCTAGTTCTAGCTAAAGCTCAAGTTGACTAACATCTAAAAAAGTTTCAGTTCTAGTTCCAACTAAAAGCTCAAGTTGACTAACACCTAAAAAAGTTTCGGTTCTATTTCTAGTTAAAATTTCAATTGTCTAACATCTTAAAAATTGTTCTATAAAATTTTCCAGTTCTGAAAAAAGTTCTAATTGACTAACCCCCAAGAAATATATCAATGTTTACGGAACTGAAACTGTTTTAGTAAAATTTTGGTGAAAAATTGGCCGCCAAATGAAATAATTGGAACAATTATTTTCATGCAACTAGAACAATTATTCCAATTGATAATATCACAATATATGAAATAATCAAAACCGAACGAAGAGAGATTTCTCTCTTGACTCATATTGAAACTTTGTTTCTCTGCCTTCCGACTGTCCGTCTTTATCTGCGAGAGAGAGAAGCACGTCAACCTCCTCCTCCTTCTCTCAACTCCCTCCTTCTTTTTCTCTCCCCCCCCTCCTCTTGACGGATCGTTAGTTTCACACCGACATCAACGATATACTAATATAATAATTAAGCTTGAGAAAATCAGATAGGTAAACGTAAACAAGCCTGAGTAAATTGATAAATAAGTCGAAAGGATCTCTGTAAGGTTCATGTCTCGGTTATTCTTTCGAGATTGACATGCATTCAAACTTCACAATAATTATAAGATGAAAAATACATCCTCGATGTCCCTGGTTTCAGTAATCATTAAAAAAAAATGATTTTCCCCTTTATAAGCATTTTTTTCGTAAGAGCCATAACATATGTGTGTGTAGCAGTTCAAGGACATTTCAATTGAGGGTGGAAGTGAGGAAGTGAGGAATTGAGGAAGTAGTAATAATTCTCTTTGGAACTTGAGAATTGGTTAATAAGTTTTCCGGTGTTTGAATGTTGTTGGGAAGTGTGGTTTCGAAAATATTGTCTTTTCTGATGTTTGGATGGTAATGTGAAAGTGGAAGTGGAAAATTTGACCACAAAATTGACCGTAAAATAATATTAAAATAAAAATTAATTAAGAAAAAATAAATATAGACTATAATTAGAATGCAAGTGAGATTTACATGGTCAAAAATTAACTGTTTTGTGCTACAATTTATTACAAATGTGATTTACATGACCACAAAATTAACTGTAACACTCTGGAAGTGAGAAAATGGTTATGTAAAAGAGAAAAGATAAAAGGAAAAGAGGTTTTCTTATTTTTCTTTTCCGGTGTTTGGATAAATAGGAAAGTGAGCAATTATACTTCCCTATTTTCTTACTTCCGCCCACTTCCTTGCAACCAACAGCCCCTGAGTGCATTTCATTTGTGTCCTTTGGAGAGATTATTGTCCCTGCATAACACTTGCAAGCTAACATTTCCCAGTCCTAGTGTCTTTCAGGGTTCAGGTTGTTTCCTTCGCGATGCACTCTGAGCTGTTCTCATAAATGAGTAAGTTTTATGGTCAAACACGCTGTGAGCCATACATCACATTCATGAGAATCTTTAATATTTTATTATAGATAAATGACTAAAGTATTAAAATGTGATTACACGTAGCGATCGGAGGACCCACACAACAAATCATCAAATGATGACATTCGGAGGACCCACACAACAAATCAAATGATGACATAAAAAAATAAGCACCACACCAATCACATGAACCATAACAAGTGAGTTTTTCTTTTCTTATCTTTTTTTTATTTCTTTAACAATATAAAACACAATATATATGCTAACACTTCAACCCACGAGAAAACTGATAGGATTACTTAATTTAAAATAATATGTTTTTTTCATATTTATCGCTCAAATTTTTCGTATTTTTAATTTTATCCTGCAGATCATTATAGTCGCTCAATTACCCTCCAATTCTTTAAAAACGATCAAATATACTCACACCGTCAGCTATTGTAAGTTTTCTAATAGTTTAGAAAGAAGATTACTAAATTACCTTCACTCTTTTCTCTCTCCTCTGACTCTCTTTCTTTTTGAATTCTCTCTCTTTAATCCCCTGCCGCCCTCTCTCTCTCCTGCCGCCTCTCGCCTCTCTCCCTCCCTCCCGCCTCCTCTCCTGCCGCCCCTCTCTCCCCCATGCTGCGGTCTAGGCGTTTGAATTGGAGGTGGTGGAATTACCAGATCAGGCTCAGCCCTCATCACAGAGTCAAGTACAGGAACAACTCGAGCACAAGATGACATTCTCTGCTTGCCTTCTTCCACTTGTCTCACAATGGCAGCCTTCTGCATCTTATGCTTAATGTAAGCGAGAACAAACGAGCCCATCAGATTCTTGATGATCTGGTGGTAATAATCATGTAGCTCCATTCTGACAATATCAACTGGTGAATTGAACCAAACTCGGGCCTTGTATTTAATCAGCTTCGTCAAGATCTGTCGGCACTTCTGCATCATTGCAGTGTGAAGCTTCATGCTCCGAGATGAAGCTGTTGCCGTCGTCTTCTTCTTGATCTCAGGCGGATCGTAGAATTTGTTGGCCTTTGGTGCCTATCTGCTGATCAGAGTGACAGGTCTGGCCATCGCCGGCAAACTGGTGGAGGGGGTGACAGTCTGAAAGCTCCAGTTAAGAGATTATAATGGTATTAAAGGGATTTCACAAACATAACATAAAAGTAGAGAATATTCTTTTTGATTCTCTTTAACTGACAGTGAAGCTAATTTTAGAAATATGAAAATTATGATGATTTTAGGGTAATTTAGAATACGAAAGATTTGAGTGATAAATATGAGAAAAGCTCAAAAAAAATTTATATAATCTGAAACTCATAAAATTACTAACCTTTGGTTATGGTGCTGACTGAGATGAGAATGCGTGGAGGTGTTGTTGGTGGATGAGATCGAGCGGGTTAGGGCAGCCGGTGGGAGGAGATTGAGGCATGGGATGAGACTAAGCAGATACGATAATTGAGTAGAGGAGACTGAGTGGATCAAGGCAGCCGGCTGTAGGAGACTGAGGCCGAGCAGGGGGAGAAGATGGACGCGAAGTTGCTGGCGGAGATCAAAGCCAATCACCGAAGATTAGGGCAAGTTGAGTTCATTTTTTTCCCTCTTGTTTTCTCTCCCTTCTTTCTCTATATGATGTGACTATTTAGGAGGAAGAGTAAAGAGAGAAAATCATGGGTTGGGAAGGAGAAAGGGTACCTCTCTCCTCTTTCTGGTTCTAACCAATTTGTTTGAATGTTTTTTTCCAAGCTGGAACTGCTTCTCACTTCTATGCTTATAAAAAAAATTGGAAAATTTAATCTAGAGTTATAGTTTCAGTTTTGGTCATGATCATTAACATCTTAAAATAGTTTTAGCTCCAGCTTCAATAGAAGCTTCAGTGAACTAAATTAAACCTTAATTTTATAAAAATAAAGATTTTGACATCTATTAGAGTATTAGTATGGCTTCATCCCAATGCCAATAGGAAACAAATCTTTAGCATTATGCACTGACCAAAATTTCCTCTATATATTAAAGTCAATTCAACTTATTAGCATGTATAAATCACTAATTTCAAGGATATCTCCTCATGTGTAAGCCCAATTCTACCACCTAAGGCCCGTTGAATATAAAACCAAAGGGTCTGAATGAAAGAGAAAAAGTTTAGGTTCAATGACCTTAATTATTCATCTACTAGAAAACTTAGATTTTTTCAAATCAACTATACCTAATAATCTATAGGATATGATTTTAGGACCAAAGATTTTGGATGACTTTATCAGGCTTTATTGTCACTAATAATTAAATATATGTGAGATCCTATTTTTGAAGATAAGATTTGGTGGTGTCATTAGTGGGTACTAGAAGTCTAACTCCTTGTTTAATAAACTTTAATTTGGTGGTTATACCTAATGTTACCTCTCATGAGACAGGCGAAGGGAGCAGAGTATACCATTGGTCAGGAATCTTGGAGCTGAAGTTACCATAACTCCTGAATATTAAAATTCCATTAGAGCAAACTTTTGATGTTTTATATCTACGAGACAAGATGGATATGGGTAACCCTCTCTCTCTCTCTCTCTCTCTCTCTCTCTCTCTCTCTCTCACACACACACACACACACCTCTCTCTCTCTCTCTCTCTCTCTCTCACACACACACACACACACATGCTTCCATATATAGCATGAATGTCTGCAATCATATAACATTGATTGTGGCATGTCTTTAATTTGTAAGCTATTTAAGAACGCACAAGTTTAAGACTCTGACAGACTCTTTTAAATTCATGCCAGTAATAATTTTATTTTGTTTTCTGTTATTGCACTGATAATCATTGCAATCTCTTTGATATCAATACCTAATAAGTGACATCCATTTCTAATTCTTTTTCTTTCACTTTTAGCACATACCTATATACAAAAGAATTTCTCAAAATCTCTGCGCCATGTGAACTTATTAAGAACTATATATAATTTTAGCACATGAAAATGTGTGCGCAAGAAACTTTCTAAATAATATATAAACTGATTAAAAATTGTCTCTAAAATAAATAGTGTGATTCTCATTCTACAAAGTAGCACGTTAAAAATATTATAGGAGAAAAATGTTTCACTTTTCTCAAGACAAAATATCAAATCATTTAATGAAAATTTTAATAATTTAATAGAATTTAAGTTTCTTTTAAAGAATAAAGTCGTGACGCTAGCGAACATGATGCAAAATTAAAATAAAATTAGAAATATAAACCTAAGAAAAGTTAATCTTATAATAATATTAAGGAAAATTTCGCTACAACCACCTACTTTCCTTCATAATTAGGAAAAAAAAAATCAATCTCTTATTTTTATCCTCTACAACTTCATCCACGACAGCATAAATTGATTACTCCCAACCACCACTTCTTTTCATATTTTCATTTCCTCTTGTACTCTTTTCCATCACTCCCGATGTTCCTCTCCCCTCACCCTGATCCCGATGCAGAGTAATCGTAGATTGACCTGCGTGGTCAGGTCGCCGTGGGGTTGGAAGAGGGCGGGGAACCCCCAGACCAAAATTTTTTGGATCGACCATTTGCAGATTTCGTTTATTCGTGCTCGTGATGAATTTTGCTTGTGTTTGTGATCGATATGGTTTTTAAATCTGAAAAGTATTGGGTATCATTTGATATGGATGAACGGGATCTGTTGATGATGGTGATGCTGATATGAGGACTGCGACAGGACTGTGTCACAATCTTTTATTAGAAGACTGTGACTATGGTCGCAATTATTTTATTAATGAATAATTAGGGCAATTTGTGAGGACTGCGATCATTGTCGCAGTCTCAATATAGGCTGAAAAATTGTGTTTTTTGAGAACTGCAATTATAGTCGCAATCTTAATAAAGACTAAAAAATAAGTTATTTTTGTGAGGACTGCGATCATGACCGCAATCCTAATAAAGACTCAAAAATAGGGCTTTTTTGTGGGAACTACGATTATGATCGCAATCCTCTATATACCAGTAGTCTGCGTTTTCGAAGCAATTCATTTTTTTCGAAGAGATTACTGGGGGTATTTGCGTTTTTCACCGCTGTGGAGCGCTTCTGCGCTTGACACGTGAGTACATGTGATTACTTTAAAAAAAAGGCTGCTGTCGAATTAAATTATAAAGCTGAGATTTTTTTCTAATTACAATTTGACATAGAGTGCTATAGCGAAACCCCTTAATATAATGCTAAGAATGAATTTCAACGTTGTTAGAAAACCCATCCTCTTCATGATATTATGCAATTCCTTACATTGTTAATTAGAAAATGTAATGCTCATCAGATTAGGCCAGGGTCCCTACACATGATTAGTGCCATTTTGCTCACCGCATCTCTCGTTTGCAGTGATCACCGGGCCTTGGGAGCCATTCAGCCAGGTGGGGGTACTGGGTCCCACTCGGATGCCCACCGAAATCAACGGCCCAGATAGGTGCGGTGACCGTTGTGACGAAAAACACGGTGAGCAAAAAAAATTTCACACAAGATAATGTTCTCGAGCCTTAATTTTGCCTTATGGCGAGGCGGTACTGTGTACATATGTAATACAGTACCCTAAGAACACCAAGTCACAAACTGTATTTAAACTAGGGGAAGACTCTTTTTCCTATTTCATATGGACTAAATTTTACTCGGAACGAAGTTAATTCATATATGTTGGGGTTGAACACAACCATGAGAAAGTTTGATTTTCCCAATATTATTCCTTTTAGCTCATATATTTAGTCCCATATGAGATAGGATATGGAAAGGAAATTAAGCGGTTTATACACCATCCTTTCTCATCCTACTCGTTATGAATTATATGTTATGAGACGTGTTTACCATATATGCGTGTGCACGCAAAATTAATTCATATATGTTTGGGTTGAGTGAACCCAACCATGAGAAATCTTGAGTTTCCCAATATTGTTCCTTTTAGCTCATATATTTAGTCCCATATGAGATATGATATGGGAAGGAAATTAAGTGGTTTATACATGAATCCTCTCTCACCCCACTTGTTATGAATTATATGTTTGAGACATGTTTACCATATATGGGCGTGCACGCACGCACGCACGCCGCGCCGCGTATTGCCTCGCCCTCGCCTCGCCTCGCCACGCCTCGCTATACCAATGTCTCGAGATCCACGCGTTGGGTCCATCCACTCGCCCGTTACGGCAAATCGCAAGATTTTACTGCTACAACTTGGGTGCTCTGAAGGTTATAAATAGAGCCTTTGAGTTCAGAAGCAAATATAACAACAAAACACTCTCTCTTCTCCCTCTTGCGCTTCTCTCTGGCACACATTCTATAGCCGTTGATTTACATCGTTTTCTTAGGCTGAGCAGAGACCTTGGCTTACGCTCGAGCCAGGTGCTGGTAATTTTTGGGAGGCCTTTTATCGCTAGTGGATGGTTATCGCTTCAACGACTGAGCGATAGAGCGGGTCTTTATTTTCTGGGTAGTGTTCTTATACGACTGCTCCCTCATAGGCCATAAAATTTTTCTTCTATTTTATTTATTTAGATAGATATTTGTTGCATGTTTTAAATATAATAAGCTAAAATATCTAAAATTCTAAAAATACAGAATACTACCAATAATATACATACCTACAAAACCAACAATAAATCATGTTATCAAGGTATAGCGCCCCGATCCCACGGATACGGAGACACTACTGTGACGTACATACGCAAGCGATGGTACCGTCACGTATGTACGCTAAGCATCAATACAATACAGGAATCAGAGTGTGAAAATACGTGATAATATACAATCTAATACAAAAGTACAAGTACTTAGTCATCACAGATTATGACATAATATTACATAAATATTACATCACCAGGTAGTACATGAAATCACCTAGAGGGGGGTAAATAGTGATATGGCTAATCTAAAAACTAAATGCGAAATTACAAAACTAATTGCAACAACACTTAGTGCAACCAACGAGTGTAGCCGAATTCTCCGTGAAGGGCTCTGGACTAACTCCTCTTAATTCCTCTGAATAAGAGTTGAGGCGCTATATGAAGATCTCGTGGTTAAGCACAAGTGAGGCACACAAACACACAAGCGTGTAAATGATATGGCAATATGAATCAATGCACAACACAAAATAAGGAGAGAGAGTTGAGAGTCAATGGATCAAACGCAATGACAAAGATGTGTTTCAAGGTTCGAGCCCCTAGCTCTACGTCCCCCCCCGCCTTCACCGAGAAGGATTTCCAATCCACTAACTCGTCCACCTAGGACTCCCCCACCGAGGGAACCTCCACCGAGGAAGATTTTGTACAACCGGGAGTACCGAACTCCTCTCTCAACAATACAACCTCCACCGAGGCAAACAATCACCACCTCACACACGAGGGGTAGGCCCGTAGCCAAACAACCACAAATCACCTCTACCGAAGAAGGATACAAACACCAACCAACTCCACCTCACCAAGAGTGAGTAAAACCACAATCTCAACCTCTACCAAAGAGGGAGCAACACAAGAAAAAGGTGTTTACAACTTGGAGGCTTCAACAACCTCAAACAATTTCTTTCCCACAAATAATGATCCTAATAGAATAGGATAGAAGATAGCTCAAGTGTGAAAAAACTAAGAGTTTGAAAAAAAAAACTCAAAGAAAAATACTCGGGAAACTCTTTGTAAAAGATAGAAATGAATAACAATACAATCTCCCAAATTTCTATTTTCTTTGATTTTTTCAAAAACTCTAAAACAAATAAGATGAATCCTTTTTGACACTAAAACTCTTTTGAAAACTTGTTTAAAACACAAGAGAAGGTCTGGAAATTTTGGCTCTCAAAAACTTATCAAAATCCCAAAGAAGTGGGGCTTAAATAGCCCTCTCCAATAAACTAGCCGTTGGCTGTTTTTTCAGCCAGCACGGCTGGCGGTCGACCGGCCGGTCGACCGCCAATGGTCAAATTTTTGACCGTTGGAAGAAGCCAGTCGACCGCCGCCGGTCGACCGCCCAAAAACAGAGAACAAGGCTCTCTGGTCCGGTCGACCGCCCCAGTCGACCGGCCAAGTGCCAGCCCAACGTGCACAGAGCTGTGCACGTCGGTCGACCGACTCTGGGTCCGGTCGACCGGTAGGTCGACCGCCAGAGCCTGTCAGGCACTGTTCTGGGTCAGAAAATAGGTTAAAAATATTCTAATAAATCCCATAAAACTTCTAAAAATCCACAAAATAGTTTTATCATTTTACATTGATATATAAACTTGTGTTAAAAATTTTAACACAAATTTCAAATATTTTGGACTATTTTTGTGTCTTACAAGTTTTGTCAAAAACCAAAACTGTATTTTACCAAACTTGAATTTTTCAATAGGAAATCTGATTTTTCCTAAAACTTATCTAAATACAAAACATGATACTTAAACACATTTAGGCAAGTTGCATATGGACATAAGTCCAATATAAATGAAACATATACATATCATAGTTTTTGTCTTTAAATCCAAAAATATGTTTTGTTAAAATACCAAAACACAAAACCTCATGAATCATGTATGTATATAGAATACATCTAATATACATAAAAATAAAGTAAACTTGTTTTGATCTAACTATTCATGAAAACCATATCAAAACATAAAATGTGTGTGTTTTGTGAACTTGAGCATATCACTATCTAGTCTTTACACATGGATCTAAAACACACTAAACACTAGGATACCTAAGTCTTCTTGACGATCTTCCATCTTCAAGTCGACTCGATCCAAAACGTAATCCACCGAGCTAGACTCCACGAGTGCAATGTATGATCTTGATGCTCGGGCTCTGGAATCACCATGTGAAAGCTTCCAAACTTCTTTGTTGAAGCTAATCATAAACTAATATCTTGATTAATGATCTGAAACTAAAATCACAAGATTATTAGTAAACATAACTACATGAGTTAATCATCATCAAAACTAGAGTGGAAGGCCTCTGGGCCAACAGTACAAAAGTAGACTGTACAGGGTACAAAAGATAAGGACTCACGAGCTGGAAGAGGGAATCTCACGAGCGGAGAAGATGGGATGAAGCTACGGCTGATCCGCCTGCTCCTCGAAGTAGGCCTGGTCCTCAGCTGAAGGGTCCACCTCGGTCCAAGCAAGATCTGGACATGCAAATTTAGGGTTGTTAGTGGGCAACCCAGCGAGTGCAAGAACCCAAATGGTAAGTATAAATAAAAGTGAGTGCATCAGGTCAAGTATTATGTACCCAAATCACTAAGCAGGAAATAACCACAATAAATAGTGAAATATAGAAATGACATTAGAATTTATGTGGCATTAAATAAAAGCAAGTGTAGCAGGTCAAATGTCATGTAATCAAATTAGCAAGCATGGAGTAACTACAATAAATAGTAAGTATGGAAATGACAATAAAATTCATGTAGCATGAAGTCAATTATCAAGTTATTATTAAGACTCGTTCAATTTGTATGTTTCGGTATACGGTTCGTACCATATACTTTCGCATACATGTCGAGCGTGGTTGCTTATTGGAAATTGATGGGGAACGACGAACCATGTTTAGAGTGGGTCCCGTGCATGCCTGGGACAACGGTCAAGGCGTATCTGGTACTGAGCCGGAACGTACCACTAGGTACCGGAACTTACTATATGCCCAAAGGTCTTAGTATACGCCCGAACAGGAATAGAGTGTCACCGCTCCCTACAGGAATATACCCAGGGGATTATGGCACACCCGGCAGGCAGGAAGGTGTGTAGGGGTGCCAGTACACCCCATGGAAGCGCCTAGTGGCCTCCAGGTTGAATCCCAGGAATTAGTTGTGTAACATTTGTGTTGGCCCAAAGGCCTATCACCCTAGTTTTGATGATGATTAACTCATGAAGTTATGTTTACTAATGATCTTGTGTTTAATTAGTGACAGATTCATTATCAAGATCTTAGTAGGTGCATAGCTCAACAAAGGATAAAATGTCAAGATTTGGAGCTAGCACGGTGTGATCCAAGGAGCTTTTGGATCAAGCTTGGACCAGTCAAGAAGATGAGAAGACTTCAAGGGAAGACTTCAAGATCAGACTTGTGTCTAGGTATAAGATTTTGTTTTTGTTTTAGTAAAATGTAAAGGATAGATAGTTGGTGGATTGCTCAAGTATACCATGCACACATACTCTTGATAGAATTGTTTTCATAAAAGATTTTTTGGTTTAGAAAAGATTTTTCTTTGTGACAAAATACAATTTGGTTTTTAATATTCATGTTTACATCTTTCAACCAAAACCAAGTTTATGCTTAATGACAAAAACATAGATTTTCATTATGATTGTGTAGTGGATCATATCCATACACACTATGCTTTAAAAGTATATCTTGTTTTTGTATTTGATGAAGATTTGGAAAAATATGTTTTTAGAAAATATTGTTTTGGAAAATACAGTTTTATCATGAGCCAAATATTTCCAAGTTACAAAATAGTCCATTCTTTTATAACATGCCTTGATTTTGTGCAAGCATGTTTGTATATCAAAGTATATTGGTTAAACTATTTTTGTAGATTTTTAAGTATTTTATGGGATTTTATTTAAGCCAAAAAGACCAACTTTTTAATCCCAGAAAACTGTTTCAGGCTTTGTATAAGTCGACTAGCATCCTTTAATAGTCGACTAATATGAAGTCGGCCGACCGGACCGGTCGACCGACGTGCACAAATGTGCACGCCTTTGTGTACTGGAGGATGGCCGACCGTGCCGGTCGACCGCTCCAGAGAGCAGAGCTCTCTGGAAAGTTCGGCCGACCGCACCGGTCGACCGACAGAGAGTTAGACTCTCAGCTCCAGTGGGTCGGTCGACCAAGGCGGTCGACCGTGGCTCCAACGGTCTGATTTCCGACCGTTGGCGGTCGACCGCACCGGTCAACCGGCCGCTCTGACAGACCCCAACGGCTAGTTTTCTGGCAGCCTATAAATTGGGGGTTTTGTCATTGTTTTGGTAGAAGATTTTAGGAGAGCTTTGAGCCAGTTTTTCCCAGTCTTTTAAAGGGTTTTCTCCACAAAATAGAGAGCAAATATTTCCTATCTAAAGGGAAATTTTATCAAGAGTGTTTAAAAGAAAGTCTTTGAGTTTTCCTTCACCTTTCACATCCTTGTTTTTCTCACACCACACTTGAGCTATCCATTGATTATTCATCGTATAGGTGTGTTGTAGTGAGAGTGCTTTAGGTGATCAAAGTGTTGTGATCACCAAAGATCTTTTCTTTGTTCTTTGAGGAGACGGGCAAGTGTGCTCGTGATTGTTTGGGTCCAAGTGAGGACTTGGTGTTTTCGGGTTCGGGTGCGAATTCGTGTTTGAGGTGCGGCCTCGGCGAGCCGGTGGGCTTGCGGTGTGTACGGGACTAGAGAGTCCGAGGGCTTGTAGGTGTTGCGGCACCGAGGAGAGATCCATTGGGATCTTGCATAGTGGAAATCCTTCGTGTGTCGAAGGCGGGGATGTAGAGCAAGTGTGCTCGAACCTCGAAACATACCCTTGTGTTTGCTATTGCTTTTTCTCTCTCTCTCTCCCTTACTTGTTTATATCTTGCATTCAATTATTGTCTATCTTTATATGCTTGATATATTCATTTGTGCTTAATTGATATACTTGCGTGGGATTGTTGCTAACACTTGTATTCAACCAAGAGAGCCAATGCGGCACCTCAACCCATTCAAGGGGAATCTAGAGGAGTTTGTCCAGAGCCCTTCACGGGGAATTCGGCAACACTCTTGTGTTATACATAGTGTTTAGTGTAAAAGTTTTAATTTGGTCATAATTATTTTTAGCTTCCGCATTATTTGTATCATTTGGCATTAAGTGACCATTAGATTAGCCTTCACCTATTCACCCCCCCTCTAGGTGAACCCTTCAATTGGTATCAGAGCTTGGTACTCTGATTTGGTCTAACAATCTAGAGTTAAAGATCCTCATTTTAGGCTAATCACAATATTTTTTGTACACACACCATGGACTTCATGTCACCACCCATGTTTGACATTGTTAACATCCATATATGGAAGGTGAAGATGTCCTTGTACCTCAAAGCCCTAGGTCATCATGTTTATCTTGCCATATCTAATGATTCATATTGTTTAAATGGTAAGAATAGTGAGGCTAATACAAAAGCCCTACATGCTTTAAGATCTACCCTAAATGATGTTTATTTATCTAGGGTTGCTAATCTTGATTTGGCTTTTGTAGTTTGGAATACCCTCCTCTCACTTGCGAAAAAGATCAATACTTTGCGGGGAGCGATTCGAACGTTGGAAGCGACACCTCCAACGTGTGTACAGGTCAAAGGGATAACCCCCTTGAGGTAACTACCGAATCCGAGGATGAGGATGTTAACATGTCATATGAAGAACTTTCTACATTTTGTCAATTATTGCTTGAAAAATATGACATGATTAGAAAGAAAATAAAAATTTGAAAAAGAACATTGCTTGCATGCATAAAGAACATGATTCACTTAGAAGTAACATTGCATGTTTAGAAAAAGATAACAAAAATTTGAAAAGAATTTTGATGCCATGCTTAATGAAAAAGATCCATTAGAAAATAAAATGGCATGCTTAGAAAAAGAAATGAAGTTTTGAAAAATGAAAATATCTTCCTCATGTCAAAATTGAATGATTTATGTGAAGGGAATATGTCTTTGAAAATAAGATTGATTTGGTGGAAAAACAAAAGGAAGTTATTTTTCAAGAAAATATTACTTTGAAAAGAAAATTTGTTGAAAAAGAAAAAGAATTTGTTTCTAAAAAGAAAAAGAAAATGATTCTTTATCTCATCATGCTTTACATGCCACCACTATGAGATTAAGAATTTGAAAAATAAAATGGATGGTTTTGAGTTCAACATTGAACTCTTGTGCTTTTAATCATTCTAGGTTGGAGTCAATGTTTTCAAAGAAACAAACTCCACACATTCATGCACATCATAACCATGCATTTGCTTATGTTGCACAACATGATCACACTCCTATACATAAGCATACTAAGGTGTACATATGTACACATTGTGGCCGCAAAGGCCATTTAGCAAAATTTTGTTATGACAAGTTGCATTATTTAATTTTTCTAAAAATAAAAATGTTTGGGTTCCTTATAAGACTAACCCCCAAGGACCCAAGAAAATATGGGTACCAAACCCCCACCATTTGTTTTTGATGTAGGTGAGGCTCTCACAAAACGTGAGAGGATCGGTGCCTTGATGGTGGGTGCACTTGAACTAAAAGGACACATATTTGGAGCACCGCTATCAAGGAAGTTTTGGTGGGACAACCACCATGTTTGGAGCTTTGGAGTTGGTAACAATCTCTAAACTCCCATTTTGTTTTTGTACATGCTCTTATTTTCATAATATCATATAGCATGTTCATGTTTTAGTTTTTGAGCTTCACGTGGTAAAATCTTGTTTAGATGTTTTATTTGTCAAAAGTTGGATTTATACATGTACAGTAGTGAGCCACATTTGATTCATATACGTTTGCACTTCATTGTTTACTTGTACTCACTATATGCACATGTATAGCCTAGTTTTGATGATTCTTTCATTTACACTTGTTTTACCCATTTCATGTTTTACTTCATGTATATGCATTTTTTATTCAAATCTAATAAATATACATGTAACCCGTGAGTCTCTTGCCTTCATGCAAATACATTTGATAGACTCTTTTATGTTTGGGATATGTATGTATATTGTTAGGATTGGATAAATCATACATATGCCTAGAAGTGTATTATTTTTGAAAAATAAATTTTTATGTTTTATAAAATGGTATTCATCCTTTTGAGCTTCAATGTCTATTTTCATGAAAATGCTATTTACATGACTCTTGTACACTCACATTTTATTCATTTTGTCATGACCTTGTTTCATGAACATCTTTTTTTATGAGCTTTATAGATCTTGAGTGTCATATTCTTGTATTTAGTATGATTCATGAAATACATATGCTTTGATTTCATATTTTTGAAGGATCTTTAACTAGTTTTTCAAAAATTATTTTAACTAGTTAATTTTTTCATTTGGTAGAGTTTTCAAACAAACAAAGCTTATTTTTCAAATCTATTTTTGAAAACCCCTACCATCTATGGGAGGATGGATGGGCGATTATGCCTTGTATGCTTCATTGAAAGTCTTTTAACCTTATGCATATGAAGGGTGGTAGGTTATGAGTTATACACTTGATCTTATTGTTATGTCAATTGGTATCATTGAATCGTTTCAATTGGTATCAATATGAACTTATTTTGTATATACTCATATTTTGTTTCTTATATATGTATGTATCAATTTCACTTGGTATACTCATTTCTCATACATATATATGATTTTCATGTGCTTAACTTACAATTGGCTCACACTTTTAAAAGCACAAAGTTTATGATGAAAAATAAATTTTTTTGATCATTATATTTTCTATTGATATCAAATGCTTCAACTTCATATTTGTTAAATGTCAATTGGTATCAATATGTTTTACAATAATGACTATTTTCAATTTGGTATCTTAAAAATTTGTTTGCTTTACAAGAGCTCTGATACCTTTAATAATTTTGTTTTAAAAAAAATGTGTTTTGATATGTATTTCCTATATGCAAGGAGAGCTTAACATCTCTTCTACATATAGATTCATGTTGAGTATATTATAAATTGAGGAGCTTGACAACTCTTCTTTATATGATATACGTGTGTAGGGGGAGCTTCACATCTCCTCTTATGCATTACATAATATGTGTTATGTGAGTTAGGGCTTGTCATCCCTTCTTCATGTAATGCATATGTGTAGGGAAGCTAACTTAGCGTCTTCCTCTTCATGAATGTATATCGCATATAAATTTTTATTGATTTGTATTACCCCTTCTTGATCTCTTTGTTTTTGACAAAAAAAGGGAGAAAAATTTGTTTGATTTGTTTTTACTTTGAACCCTTTGTTGATGATTGACAAAAAGGGGGAGAAGTATTTGAGTTTATATGCATGTTTTCATTGCTTAAGGGGGAGAAGTATGTGTCGTCCTTGTGAATTATGCATATATGTTTTTGTATTGCAAATAGGAGAAAAAGATTTTGATTTATGCTTATTGCATGTTTTATCTCCATACTTGCATACATATTCATGTGCCTCATTGCTATATCTATTATTTATTTTGTATGCATGAGTTAAGGGGGAGCTTCTTTGAAGCTTTACTTTAATCCATGCATATATAACTTCATGTGTTTTGTCATCATCAAAAAGGGGGAGATTGTTGGCCCAAAGGCCTATCACCCTAGTTTTGATGATGATTAACTCATGAAGTTATGTTTACTAATGATCTTGTGTTTAATTAGTGACAGATTCATTATCAAGATCTTAGTAGGTGCATAGCTCAACAAAGGATAAAATGTCAAGATTTGGAGCTAGCACGGTGTGATCCAAGGAACTTTTGGATCAAGCTTGGACCAAGTCAAGAAGATGAGAAGACTACAAGGGAAGACTTCAAGATCAAGACTTGTGTCTAGGTATAAGATTTTGTTTTTGTTTTAGAGTAAATGTAAAGGATAGATAGTTGGTGGATTGCTCAAGTATACCATGCACACACACTCTTGATAGAATTGTTTTCATAAAAGATTTTTTTGGTTTAGTGATTGGTCACTAATGTTGCACATTTATTATCATATTTCCATACTTATTATAGAATAAAATCTGCTTTGTCCTAATTAAATGTTTAATTTATTTGCAGGCCCATTCCTTAAGGAGATGAAGAGAAACAAGCCCAAAAGCCCACCAAATTCTGATTAATTCAGAATAAATTTGAAATGAAGAAATCAGGACAAAATCTTGGCATATAAGGAAGGTTTAGAAGAATCCTCCCTGAATCAAGATAAAGAAATCAGGGCAAAATCTTGGCATATAAGGAAGGTTGAGAAGAATCCTCCCTGTGGGCAAAATCTTGGTATATAAGAAGGTTGAGAAGAATCCTCCCTGAATCAAGCACAATCAAAGGCTGTTTTGTCAACTTTTGAAGAAAAAAAACAGAAATCAGAAGAAGATACGGGAATACATCAGACCAGGAGATTCCCCCAATCTTCCTGGGATCTTCTCCTTTAGGTTTTTTTGCCATAAATACTGGTTTTAACTGAGCAAGGGGAGAAGGTAGAGATAGGATTTAGCTAAGTTTTCCATTTCTTAGTTAGGTTTTCTTTTCTTTTTATGTAATTTGTATGTAAGCTTAGGTTAGATGAAGATTCATGTAAGTAGAGAGAGAGAGGCTGATGTTGAGAGTGACACCGATGTACCCTCCTCCTTTCTTCCATTGTTTCAAGCAATAAAGGTAAACATTTGTTTATGTTCGTCTCTTTTCTTTTAGTTTCTTTTCTTTTCCTCTTTCTACTTTACCTCTGTTTGTTTGATGAGAATGCAAGTGAATTCTGAAGCATAAGTATAACAAAGTCTTTGTGAGTGCCAACGATACTTCATGAAGATGCTCTCCTCCTCAAATCCGTATCACTTCATTCTTGGGCTTGATGATATAATGCGAATGGGGACTGAGCTCCATCCTATGTCTTATGCGTTGAACGCCTCCAAAGCAAGGTAGAACATTCAAGGTTTCCAAGTAAGTCATCAACCAAACTAAGGTAAGTATTTCTTCAATTTTCTTTCTTTTCTTTTATTTCTGTAAATTAAATCATCAACACCATATCTTCCAAATCGCTTCTTTCTAAACTCATTTGTACATAGTCACTTTCTATCTCCTTTCTTTGTAAATAGTCATTCTCCATTTCTCTCCACCTTCTTCATCTCTCGTTTTCTTTCTGACTTTACATAACTTTCTTTTTTTCATTTTCATTTCTTTAAACAAAGAAGAATCTTCATTTTATCTTCATTAAGATTTCAATTAAAAAACCTTGAACGCTTCTATCGCAAACCCTCCTTGTGGATCACGACCCGCATAGCCACTTGCTATCGCGGTAGAATTGAGCACTTGCACATCTTTATTTCTAAATCTAAAATTTTGTATTTTTTGTGCAGGTTTTACCTCAATCATTTAGAAAAGATTTTTCTTTGTGACAAAATACTATTTGGTTTTTGATATTCATGTTTACATCTTTCAACCAAAACCAAGTTTATGCTTAATGACAAAATATAGATATTTCATTATGATTGTGTAGTGGATCATATCCATACACACTATGCTTTAAAAGTATATCTTGTTTTTGTATTTGATGAAGATTTGGAAAAATATATTTTGGAAAATATTGTTTTGGAAAATACAGTTTTATCATGAGCCAAATATTTCCAAGTTACAAAAATAGTCCATTCTTTTAAACATGCCTTGATTTTGTGCAAGCATGTTTGTATATCAAAGTATATTGGTTAAACTATTTTTGTAGATTTTTAAGTAATTTATGGGATTTTATTTAAGCCAAAAAGACCAACTTTTTAATCCCAGAAAACTGTTTCAGGTTTTGTATAAGTCGACTAGCATCCTTTAATAGTCGACTAATATGAAGTCGGCCGACCGGACCGGTCGACCGACGTGCACA
The DNA here is from genome assembly GCA_038442645.1 of Agave tequilana. Classification (NCBI taxonomy): domain Eukaryota; kingdom Viridiplantae; phylum Streptophyta; class Magnoliopsida; order Asparagales; family Asparagaceae; genus Agave; species Agave tequilana. The sequence continues at coordinate 41,162 of JAVJIF010026761.1, read as the reverse complement.
AACGTGCACGCCTTTGTGTACTGGAGGACGGCCGATCGTGCCAGTCGACCGCTCCAGAGAGCAGAGCTCTCTGGAAAGTTCGGCCGACCGTACCGGTCGACCGACAGAGAGTTAGACTCTCAGCTCCAGTGGGTCGGTCGACCAAGGCGGTCGACCATGGCTCTAACGGTCTGATTTTCGACCGTTGGCGGTCGACCGCACCGGTCGACCGGCCGCTCTGATAGACCCCAACGGCTAGTTTTCTGGCAGCCTATAAATTGGGGGTTTTGTCATTGTTTTGGTAGAAGATTTTAGGAGAGCTTTGAGCCAGTTTTTCTCAGTCTTTTAAAAGGGTTTTCTCCACAAAATAGAGAGCAAATATTTCCTATCTAAAGGGAAGTTTTATCAAGAGTGTTTAAAAGAAAGTCTTTGAGTTTTCCTCCACCTTTCACATCCTTGTTTTTCTCACACCACACTTGAGCTATCCATTGGTTATTCATCCTATAGGTGTGTTGTAGTGAGAGTGCTTTAGGTGATCAAAGTGTTGTGATCACCAAAGATCTTTTCTTTGTTCTTTGAGGAGACGGGCAAGTGTGCTCGTGATTGTTTGGGTCTTAGTGAGGACTTGGTGTTTTCGGGTTCGGGTGCGAACTCGTGTTTGAGGTGCTGCCTCGGCGAGCCGGTGGGCTTGCGGTGTGTACGGGACTAGAGAGTCCGAGGGCTTGTAGGTGTTGCGGCACCGAGGAGAGATCCATTGGGATCTTGCATAGTGGAAATCCTTTGTGTGTCGAAGGCGGGGATGTAGAGCAAGTGTGCTCGAACCTCGAAACATACCCTTGTGTTTGCGATTGCCTTTTCTCTCTCTCTCCCTTACTTGTTTATATCTTGCATTCAATTATTGTCTATCTTTATATGCTTGATATATTCATTTGTGCTTAATTGATATACTTGCGTGGGATTGTTGCTAACACTTGTATTCAACCAAGAGAGCCAACGCGGCACCTCAACCCATTCAAGGGGAATCTAGAGGAGTTTGTCCAGAGCCCTTCACGGGGAATTCGGCAACACTCTTGTGTTATACATAGTGTTTAGTGTAAAAGTTTTAATTTGGTCATAATTGTTTTTAGCTTCCTTATTATTTGTATCATTTGGCATTAAGTGACCATTAGATTAGCCTTCACCTATTCACCCCCCCTCTAGGTGAACCCTTCAATTTGTATGGCCACCATAAATACAGAAGCTATATCGATACCCATCAATTTCCCCCGTCCCGGTGTAAGTTATTTAAATATTACAGATTATCAAATGATAATGTCCACAGGGTATTCGTAAAAGTCCAATATCCATGGTTATCCTATTACGGGGGTCAACTGGAGTATAATATCAGGAGTAATGTCAGGAGTCTCCCTATTTCAGGGATTCAAGTATGCATGAGTTCAGGAGCACAGGAGTTCAGGAGTACCAAATGTCTGGTAATAATATAATAATCATGCCAAGTCCCCGTAATAGTGATAGTCATGAATATGCCATATAATACAAGTATCAGGGGTAATAGTATCCGGTCAGGTGTCACAATATCAGGTCAATGTACTTGTACCATGTGAAAAAGTGCCAAGTGAGTGCTAGCATGTATGGTATCATATATCAGGTGTCAAGATTAGGTATCAAGTATGACATATCAAGTACCGGTGTTCGATATCACATGTCAAGTATAACATGTCAAGTGTCGGTGTGAATACCGAGTACAACATCATATATTAACTCGTATAGCAAGGTATCATGTACTAGAAACTACAGTAGCAAGTGTTAGGCATGTTAAAATATCCACATATCAATATCATGCTATTAATACAAAAGTAGTAATTATCAAGCCTAATACAAAGCACTCGCCAGAAATTGGGGTGTAATACCGGGTTAAAATCCGGAAAGGCCGCAAACACGAGCAAGCCACTACCCCACATATATATATTAAGATATAAACATATATATTATAAATATTATAAATATATTAGAGAGGGAATGAGAGAGGAGAGAGAGGAGAGAGAGTGTAGGGTACTTTTAGAGGAGGAAATAAGAATTAAAAGGGGAGGGATATGATTGAAATTATGGGAAAGTAATTTGGGGTGAAGTGGAGGGTATTTAGGGAATGTGAGAAAAGTGGTATATTTGGAAAAGGGGAAAAAGAGAGAAAGGAGAAAAGAAAGAAAGAAGAAATAAGAAAGAAGAAAGAAAAATAGAGGGGGGATTCGGTGGGCGGCGGCCGGCCACCGCCGGCAGCCCTAGGGCGGCGGTGGTGCCGCTGGAGGTGGGGGGACGCAGCTGCCCTGGGAGGGGAGGGGGTTCGGTGGTTTTGGTGTGTTGGTGGAGGAGTGGTTGGTGGTGGTGGTAGTGAAAAACACCTAGAGGGGGTGAATAGGTGTAAGTGCTAATCTAGAACTAAATGCAAAACTAAGTGCGCTAAATGCGGAAACTAATGCAAATTTTGCAACACACTTAATACAATCAACAAGTGTAGCCGAATTCCCCGTGAAGGGCTCTGGACTAACTCCTCTTGATTCCCCTTGAATGGGTTGAGGTGCTATATGAAGCTCTTGTTGATTAGGTACAAGTGAGGCACACACAAACAACCAAGCATATACAAGATATAGCAATGTGAATTATGCAAGGCACAACACAAGCAAATAAATATGATATGACAATATGAATTATGCTCAACACAAGCAAATATGATATGAATGAAGTATGATGCTTTGCACAAATGTAAAGAGAGAGAGTTTAGAGACAAGTGGATCAAACGCAAACACAATGATATGTTTCGAGGTTCGAGCACCCTTGCTCTACATCCCCGCCTACACCACCGTGTAGGATTTCCAATCCACTATACCGTCCACCGAGTACTCCCACCGAGGGAACCTTCACCGAGAAGGATTTTTACAACAATGGAGTACCGAACTCCTCTCTCAAACAACCACCTCACAACCGAGGGGTAGGCCCGTAACCAATACAACAACAATCCACCTCACACTTGAGGGATACAAACCAACAACCAACTCCACCTCACCAAGAGGGAGTAAACACCAATCTCCACCTCACAATAGAGGGAGCAAACCAACAACCCAAATCACAACCTCAACCTCTACCAAAGAGGGAGCAACCAAATAATGAGGGTTTACAAAGGTGGTCTCTTTCAACCACAAACAACTTCCTTTTTCCACAAAACAAGATCCTAATAAAATAGGATAGAAGATAGCTCAAGTGTGGAAACAAGGTGTTTTTGGAAACAAGCAACAAAGAAAAACTACTAGGGAAATCTCTTGTAAATGATAGAAAATGAAAATCAATACAATCTCCCAAAACCTAGTTTTCTTTGATTTTTCAAAAACCCAAAACACAAATCAAATTGGAAGTTTAAAACCCAAAACACTTTGAAAACTTGTTTTAAACACTTTAGAAACCAGAAATTTTTCTCCTTGAAAATCTTAGCCAAAAACCCAAAGAGATGGGGTTTATATAGGCCAAACCAGAAACTAGCCGTTAGGCTGAGCTGGCAGCCTGACAGGCTGACGGTCGACCGGCCCGGTCGACCGCCAACGGTCAGAAATGTGACCGTTGGGCAACCACGGTCGACCGGCCCGGTCGACCCAAACAAACAGAGAACACTGCTCTCAGACCGGTCGACCGTCGCGGTCGACCGTCCAAAGCTGCCAAACGTGCACAGATTTGTGCACGTCGGTCGACCGTCCCGGTCGACCGACTTCAGCCTAGTGACTTGGTCAGTTGACTAGTCGACTGATTGAAGCCTGGAACAGAAATCTGGGTCAGAAAACTAGTTTAAAAATATTTTGAAAATTCTTTTAAGTCTTCTAAAAATCCACACAACTTGTTTTAACATTTTGTATTGAAACACAAACTTGTGATAAAAATTTCAAGACATATATCAATCATATCAATTCATTTTTGAGTCTTGTAAATTTTATCAAAAACAAAACTTGTATTTTTATCAAACTTGATTTTTCCAAAACATGAATAGGATAGTCAAAATAAGTTTGTCTAGCAAGTTTAAAGTATGTATGTATATCTAGAACATATCTAATATACATAGAAATAAAGTAAACTTGTTTTGATCTACTATTCATGAAAACAAATCCAAAACATAAATCTTTTGTGTGTTGTGCACTTGAGCATATCAACTATACTAAACTTTACAAATGGATCTAAAACACACTATCTAAACAATGGATACCTAAGTCTTCTTGATGATCTTCATCTTCAAGTTGACTTGCTCCAAAACTCCATCCATGGGCTAGGCAATGTATGATCTTGATGCTTTGGCCCTGAAATCATCATGAAAAGCTTCTAAACTCCTTGTTGAAGCTAATCACCAACTAATATCTTGGTTAAAGATCTGAAACTTAAACAACACAAGATTATTAGTAAACATAACTACATGAGTTAATCATCATCAAAACTAGGGTGGAAGGCCTTTGGGCCAACAATCTCCCCCTTTTGATGATGACAAAACTCATGGAGTTATATATGCATGGATTAAAGTTAAGCTTCAAAGAAGCCCCCTTAACTCATGCATAAACAAATAAAATATATGACAATGAAGCTCATAAATATGTATGCAAATGTATGACATGTATGCAAATACAACATGTCAAATAATCATAAAAGTCATCAAGTTCTTATCTCCATACATTTGCAAAACAAAACATATATGCATATCTATTGTTTATTTGTTAAGCATGAGAAAACTAAACACAAGTATGCATATAAACATGTATGCATCAACATGCATAAAACATATTCTAGAAGCTCTAGATACCAATTAAATTAATAAAACATTAACAAAACACTAGATGCTCTAGATACCATAAAACTTAATATATGCAAAAACATAAGTATGCATATATAAAAACCAAAATTTTCTCCCCCTTTTTGTCAATCATCAACAAAGGGGTAAACAATCAAAATAATAAAATGAGGGGTGAAAATCTTTCTCCCCCTTTGTCAATCAAAACAATAAAGCAATGTTCTTACCCTTTTTGTCTAAAAACAAAAACAAGGTCAATAAGGGGTGACTTTAAACAACATGATATCAATAAAAAAAATTGTCAATGAAGCATCTTGATATCAATTGAAAATAAACAAAGATCAATAAATGTTATATGCTATATACATTCATGAAGAGGAAGACGCTAAGGTAGCTTCCCTACACATATGCATTACATGAAAGAGGGATGTTAAGCCCTAATTCACATAACACACATTATGTAATGCATAAGAGGAGATGTGAAGCTCCCCCCTACACACGTGTACCACATAAAGAAGAGATGTTAAGCTCTTCAATACAAGATACACTCAACATGAATCTATATGCAGAAGAGATGTTAAGCTCTCCTTGCATATAGTCAATACAAATCAAAACTTTTGAATATTTTTCTCTAAATAAAATTTTAGATACCAATTTAAAACACAAAACATCTTGATATCAAAAGATAGTATTTTTTTTCTTTTAAGCCAAGTAAACAATTGAAATGACTATTTTCTTTCATAAAGCAAGGGAGTGGAAAACTAAATACCAATTGAAATATGAAAATCAAATTTCTCCCCCTTTATGAAATACCAACAAACATTATGCGTAGGCTTGTAATAAGATACCAATTGAAAACTAAATCAATTGAAATAAAGTTGAAGCTCAAGCACTAGCATAAATAAGATTTGTGAAAAATTTATATCTTAAGCATAAATAAAACAAGTATATGTGTATAAAATAGAATGAGTACCAATCACCAATAGATGATACCAATTGAAAATATACATATACAATAAACATATGAGTATACAAAAAGATCAAAATGATACCAATTGAAAGAGTTTAATGATACCAATTGACATAACAATAAAAGCATGGTATAACTCATATAACTAATCCTCCCAATCATGATCAAGTTTAAAATGATTTTCATAGTAAAGCATACATGAACATGATCTCCCTTCCAACCGCCCTTAAAGGGTAGGGGTTTCAAAAATAGGTTTAAAAATAGAGTATGTTTGAAAAACTCTACCAAAAGAAGAATACGAACTAGTTAAATGGAAAATCTTTTAAACTAGTACGAAATCCTTCAAGCAAGGAATAAAAACAAATTATTTTTCATGAAACACGAAAACATAAAAATCATCAAAACTTATTTAATCTTCAAGGTATATGTATGTCAAGTACAAATTAAAATATACATACATATCCAAAACACAACGAGTCCACAAAATATATGCATTAAGGCACGTGGCTCAAAAAGGATAATCATGTATATCTAATAGTTTGGACAAGATAGACATATACATGAAGTTAAACAATTAAACACAAAATCAAGAAAAACTAAATCTTCTTCAAAACAAATTTCATTTCAAGGTATATGTAAGAATTGTCAACACAATAAGTATACATACATATCCCTAAACATAATTGAGTCCATATATAGATTTGCATGAAAGGCAAATGACTCAAGTGGTATACATGTATATCTTAAAGTTTGACAATACAAACATATACATGAATTGAAAACTCACAAAACAAATCCGAAAATGGAATACAAGCTTGAAATGTATGAATCATCAAAACTAGACTATACTAGCACATCTAATGGGTTCAAATAAGCAATCAAGGTCAAACATATATAGATTTATTTGTGGCCCACTATATGCACAAGTATAAATCCTAGTCTTAATGAAAACTAACATCTAAACTAGTAATCTTAACATGAAGCACTAAAACACATACAAAAATCATCATGATAAAACTAAAACATGATTACTATGTAAATTCACATGTATTATCTCGAGGCCCAATCTTCTCCCGATGCGTGGCACGCGCCTTAAACGGATGCAAATTTCGCGCGTTAAGGAAAGACGTCCCCTCAACCCCTCCAGACACGTGGCAACGCGCCCAGAGCGCGGGTCTCACGTTTAACAAGGTCGCGTCCCTCCAAAGGTCACGTCTCCTCAAAAAGTAAGAGCTGCTTCTTATTCAATAGAGTGAGAGCTGCGTCTTTTCAACAACTACGTCCCTTCAACGGTCGTGCCTCTTTAGCAAAGTAATAGGCTCGTCTCCACATCGAATGAGGGCTGCGTCTCTAAAGCCACATGACCTCTACGTTCAGTCTTCGTTTCTGCGATCAGTTCAATAGTACACTAACACAAGCAGACGACTGTTTACGCCGAGTTCAAAAGTACAACAACCAACTCAGAGTACCGAGGAGGTATGGACTGCGTATCTAGACACTCACGACGATCATCTCTGGTGGCTTCAAAGGGTTTTACAGTACACTCACGAAGACCACATTCCAGACAGGATCAAGCTCAGAGTATCTCAAATGATTGCCTGTCAATTATTAGAAGTATGAATTCAACCAGAGTCCAAAGTATTTCGAAATCTGTCCCAGCCAATTACAAAATATCAAAAACTTTGGAGGGGGTTCTGTAGACTGTTCAAAAATTACTGAGGATAAGTCATCAGAAAGAAGAGTTCAGGCTCCAGACGTAAGGCTAATTATAGCCACTAGCACAGCACCAAGACGCGAGGGTTGAAACCCGCGTCTCAACATCACTACGATGACCAAGACACAGAGCATGAAAGCTGCACCTCAGCATCACCGCAGCCTCATGACGCGAGGATTGAAACCCGCATCTCTGATTTACCGCGATGGTCAAGACGCATAGCTTCAAATTTGCATCTCAGTTATCTATGCAATACCTAGATGCAGAGCCCGAAGCCCGCATCCCACATGAAGCTTAACTCAGAACTTGAAGTTCGTGTTTCTCAACCGTTACCTCAACAGCAAAACGCGAGGCTTAAAGCCCGCGTCTCAGTTATAACTACCCTCATTACCGGGTCAATTACTACCCATGTAATGAGGAAGTTAACCCCCATTATGGAGTATTTTTAGGAGACAGTTTACCCCCTGAAACCCCAATAAATAGCTCAGTTCGCTATTGAGCAAGAGTCAGAAATTTTTGGTTGCAAGTCTTAAAGAAACCAGAATCTCTAGCTGAGAAATATAAAGAGTTAAACTCTTCTAACAACTTACTGAGTATAAGTTTGTTCTTGCCTTAAGTCTCTTTGAGATTTCATTAGATAGGAGCTGTGCTACTCTGTTCATAATCCGAAGAGAAGATTCCCAGAAGTCTGTGTCGTTCACCCGGTCAACAAAAAATAAGACTCACTTTCCATCGCCACATGAAGAACCCAGCATTAAACAAAGAAAAGATTTGAGCTTGGTATTTTCTCTCTTATAATCGGATTATTGATCCACTGTAACCTTCTTTACAGTCGAATAAAGAATTTTACTCTACAGCATCTCGATTTTTCCCCACCAAACAACGTGAGACTTCAATACTGATGTCTCATCAAACGTGACATGGTGACTCAACGATCTTTTTGTTTTCGGGGTCCCATAACCTGTAACCTTTCATATTTCTTTTGACACCCAAAACACAAACTTCTTTTCTCACGGATTTACCTTGCCATCTTTGGCACTAATAGACTTCTAAATTCCCTTAGTGAACCATGACCTTGAACAGCTTTCCCAGACCAAACTTCTAGTGAAGTTTTATCTCCTATCGTAGGCGATGAAAATCCGTTCATGAGATAGCTAGCATACACAATCGCCTCAGCCCAAAATGATTTGTCTAATTGTGCATTAGATAACAACATCGATCCTTCTCCAGCAAGAAATGGTTTACCTCCTTAGCCAACCCATGTATTCCATCTGTGAAGTGAGTACCAATACCAGTGTTCTGGCCAAATTGTAGGAATTGGTTCTTATATCTTCCAACATTACCAGTTTGTAACTCAATCTTCCCGCCAGTCTACTTCTCCATCATATCCTTCCACTTCACCTACATAGCTAGGGCTTTACACCTTTGTCTCATGGGGTATATCCAACAATGCCTAAATAAATTATCAATAAAAGAGACAAAGTATCTATGACCTCCAAGCGATGCAGTCTTAACAGGCCCCTAAACACTTACATGACACAATAAAAAAGAACTTCAGAGTGGTGAGTAGTGGTTCCAAATTTCACATTCTTCTTGTCCAGAACGCGATGTTCACCGAATTCTATGTTGCAGGTAGATGCACCTTCCAATGATCCTTCTTTGCTGAAGCTTGCAAAGACTTTTCACCTTCGTGTCCTACCCTCATCTGCCGGACCCGTGTGCAAACATCATTTGAAGAAATAGAAGTCTCCACCTGACCTGTGACTGTACTACCCTTCAAGTAGTAGAAATTGTTCTGACGGACGCCCTTCATTCATAACCACCATTAGGCCTTTGGTCATCTTGAGAACACCATCTTGTATAGATACCACAAGACCCAACGTTTCCAAAGGACCAACAGAGATACGATTCCTTTTGAGTTGAGGTACATACCTCACTTCTTTCACTTCTCGTACTATCCCATCAAACATCTTGATACAGACTGTACATATCTCTTCCACATTACACGGATGATCATCACCCATGATCATGAAGCATCCATTTAGCTTCTCAAAGGTAGAAAATCAGTCCCTGTTCGGGCACATATGATAGATAGCTCATGTATCTAAGATCCACTCAAATTATCTGAGAAACCAACAGTAGGAATAGTAGCAGAGAAAAAAATTACCGATGAGTCTGAGTCTGAATTCTCCGCCTGTGAAGTACTAGCATAAGTACTGACCACCTGCGCGAGATTTGCCTCGGTCATTGATTCCTTCTTCTTACCTTTGGCCTTCGGACAATAAACCTTCCAGTGCCCTAGCTCCCTGCATAAGGCACAATGGTATCTCTTCATATCTCTGAAACCTGATATGGACTTTGATCTTCCCTGATCACCTCTGCCCTTCCGATTGGAACTCTTATCTCTTACCGCCAATGCCTTTGCTGTTGTTCTCCCTGAAGAAGATAATGTCATGCATCCTTACTTCATAATTCACAAGAGCCGCAGACACCTCATTGTAGTTAAGAAATTTTCTTCCACTGATCAATGTAAGAGTAAAGGTCTCATACTCTTCTTCAGGAAGAGAGTTCAATAGAATTACCGCCATATCCTCTTCATCGATCTCCACATCCACATTAATTATGTAAGAAGCTTTCTGTAGCTATTCATCTGTTCATCAATGGAGCATCCTCTCTTCATCTGAAAACGATAAAGCTTACTTTTCAATTGTAACTGGGATTTGACGATTTTTGTCAGATACTTTTTCTCCAGGATATGCCACAGCTGCCTCGCAGATGTTTCTTGTAACACATGATACTTGATGTCTTGTGTCAAACAATACCTAATCAAGCCATATGCCATCTGGTTTATCTTGTCCCAATCCTCTTCTGTCATAGAATTGTGCTTTTTCTTCAACTGTAGAGTGTCTTGAAGGTTTGATATTGTCAATGCATCTATCACCTCACATCTCCACATACCAAAGTTTTTCTTACTATAAAACTTCACCACATCAATCCTCAATGGATGTGGATTCACGGATTTCACCATAGATGTACTTTCTCCAACCATCTTCTCAACTGATTCCTCAAATAATACGAAAAATATATGGAGTTAGATCTAACAAACTAGATAAAGATAGGATCTTTACCTCAGAGTGAACCCTCGAAGAGTTTTCAAAGTGATCTACTCCTCCAAATTGATTCCTCGAGCAATCCAAACGCTGTTTTGAGATCGACACACAATCTCGCAAACAGTCCCAACGCTGCTCCGAGATCGACTCACGATCTCTGCCAAGCAGCAACTAATGCCGTCAGAATCGACACACGATCCCACGACGAACCTAGGATGCTCTGATACCACTTGTTGCGCGCGGACAACAGTCGATGAGGAAACTGCCAATAAAGATAGATGCAGCCAGAGATGTATCCACACGACAAGAATAGAGAAACAATAGAAAAAGTAAATCAACACAGTGTTTAACGAGGTTCGGTAATTTGCCTGCATCCTCGGGCAAGGGAGTGAGAGATTTTATTGATTCAATAATCAATACAAATCAATACCAGAGGGATACTTCCATAGATACAATACATGAGGGTTTTAACCCATATTTATAACCAGAGAGTCCCAGGAGTTTAGGAAACCCCAATTGGATTTGACCCAAAACAGGAAAGGAGTCCAAATCCTAAAAGATAGACAAAATGCGTCTGTAGTCGACCAGCCGGTCGACCGACCCACGTCCTCGGTCGACCGGGCCGGTCGACCAGTCCCAACAGATAGCAACTGCCTTTCAGTTAGTTGATCACGCCGGTCGATCGTTCCTATGCCCCGGTCGATCGGTCCATGCCTGTGCACGTCGTGCACACCGGTCGATTGGGCGGTCGATCGACTTCTGATCGGCTTGCAGCTAGCTCTGTTTTCGCTCATTTTGGCTTCCGGTCACTGCGCTATTTCCCTCCTCTATCTCCTCTCTGCCTACAGTAATTGTGGAATGCATGCATGTTTCATTTGAAAATAATTTGGGAAACTTGAGATGATCTTCTTGGGTTTGTTATAGGATTTGGAATAATGATTAAATAATAATAATTAAAAATTAAACAAAATAAGATATAAAATTGTAATACCCCGCTTCCGGAATACGTACTTAGTTGCGTATTCAGCTTTTCGATCGTATTTCTCGATTTACCTTCCGTATTTGACCGATTTCAATTTCAAATATCATTTTCTAATATATTAGATTTTATGTGATTTTCTGGATTTTTCCTGAATTAAAATGAATTTCTTCAAAACCGGTGTCGACTAGTGTCGCTGATCGATTCCCGAATTTTTATTTTCCAAACAATTAGGAATTTCAAGAAAGTCCTTTAGACTTTATTTCTTAGAATCATATTTCTCATCTAAATCCTTTTTCTGAGAATTTTATGAATTTATGAAAATTCTTTCGGAGTCGGTAGGTAACTGATTCCGGGATTTTTAACTTTAAAATTATAAAGTATTTCTTAAAAAGGATTTCACTATGAGTCTTCATATATTATTATTGATTTTTGGTCAAATTTACGAGTCGTTCCGAGATACTTGAAATCCGGACGATTTCGGTATTTTCCGAAATGTTTTCCGCATACATGACTTAAACCCGGGAACCCGTATTTTTAATATTTTCATTTTTCGAGACCAAGAAAATATCTTCTCATTTCATTTCTTTTCCTTTTTCCATTTCCTTTATTCTTTCCTTCCTTCACAAGCCAAAGGATTTCCAATTTTCAAAAATTCCAATCTTTTTCCACCTTTCCACTTTCCACACTCTTCCTCATTAATACCCTCCACCTCACCATCTCTTTGGCAAATTTTGATTGGCCAAAGAGAACACCTCACCCCCACTTGGCAAGTTTTGATTGGCCAAGAGACACCTCACCTCCCCTATTTGCACAAAAACCCCTCTATTCTACTTAATTACATCTCCTTTACAAATCCAAACCCTATTTAAACAAATCACTTTACATTTTAATTCTTTTCTTCACTTCACCAAGAAATCAACCTTTACAAAATCCTTCTCCATCTCCAACCCAAACCCTAACTCCAAAGCAAACCCTAGGTCCTCATCTCCATCTCAAGCAACTCCAACCTTGGGATTTGGGATCGTCCGCAATATCGCCAAAGATCTAGTTGGTGATATCGTCGACCACGACCTCTTCGGAACTTGTAAAAGCTCCCAACAACCATTCGAAGTGAGTATTTTTACTCACCAAGACTCGTAAAATTCCTTGTATACTTGTGTTGACAAATCATGTCCCCTTGAGTCATCAAAATCATATTTTTTAGTCTATCAAAATCAACCACACAAAAATCTGTTTTTTTGACCAAACAGCAGCAGATTTCAGAACTTCGGTCGACCGGTATTAGGGAGCGGTCGACCGATGTGCACAAACGTGCACAGTTTTGAGTAGACGGTCGACCGGTCCACCAGCCGGTCGACCGCTAGGAAAACCTGGAGCTCACGGCCTTTTTCGGTCGACCGGCAGTCGACCGGAGGTCGACTGTCCTGGTATATCGGTCGACCGGCAGTCGACCGATAGCTTAGTTTTGGGCAAAAATTGCTGATTCTTCTCTTTTCTGAATTTAAATCTTATCGTTGATACATGTGGAATATATTCTTCTTGTTTATGCTCCATAACTAGTACTACATGACATGTTACTTGATGGGTCTTACTTCATATTACTCCATGACTTGTTATTACATATCTTTACTCCATAACTTGTTAAAGTAGCGAATATCATCTCTTATCATGCTATCTCTTAAACCAAGCATGATGCATTCAACTTTTGTATAAAATGGACCAACTTATATCGGGTCGGGGGAAAACATGCGGATATCGATATGTGTTCGTGTTTACAGTGGCTTTTAGGAATGTTGTGCAACTCATGTTCCGGTCTGACCTGTGGGCCTCCAGGGGACCGAGGGGAGTGCTTCCTCCCTCTATTACTGGTACCATCATGATAAGGGCATACATAAGTCCCTCCTGTTTAGCCTAACGGCTGGCTTCCGTCACCAAGCAACGGAACAATCCTGGACCGTTATCCCGGGCATGTACGGGGTCCACTGTAAACATAGTTCGTCGATACAACCGCTGATTTCCAATAACAACCTTGCTTTACTAGGATATGGATCTATGTGCTCTGGGACGCTGGGTCACATAGCTAGATATCACAGTAAGACAAGTAATAATAATAATAGACTTAAGTTGTACATCCATTGCATTATGACTTTATCTTATTATGTTTTCATCACTTGTTAGTCGATGTTATTTATTACTGTTCCATCTTCTTTATTCATGTCCCTTAGCCACTTGGCTATAGTTTATTTATTGTTATATGTCTTGACTCCTTGGATTTGCACATTCAGATTCCGAAGCTTGGAACGAAGTGGAGCCATCCACAGAGGACCAAGCTTATCTTAGTGAGCAGGCTGATTAGTCCCAGCTCCCTCGTGCCAGACTCCTCCTTTTGACTCACGAGATCTTCTTTCCACTTGTGAGCTTTTGTATACCTATTGTATATTATTCTTTTGGACTTGGGTTATGATGTAATACACATGTAATGTGTAATACTTTATATATCCTGTGATAACTTTGTATGTGTATATCTTGAGTTGGCAAATATATAAATACCACGCTTTGTCGTGTACTCTGATTCTTGTTGTACTTTTATGCTTAGCGTATATACGTGGGAGTACTTTCTGACCTACGTATATACGTCGCAGTGACGTCCCCGTATCCGTGGAATCGGGGCGTTACAGGTTGGTATCAGAGCTTAGGCTCTCAAACCTAAAGTACAATCAAGCAGCAAATTATTGTAATTTGCTAATGCCAACTTCAATGTACAAAGTTATTAAGTCCTTCTTGATTCCTTCCTTGATTCAATCCCTTGTGTCCTAAACTCCTTCCCTTTGTTTTCAAATTCCAGTGATCTTTTCTCAATTCGGTATGGAGAGAAGGACGGGCCGTAACCACTCGGGGCAAGCATCGAATGGACCCACAGGAGAGAATGTGGACATTCTAAGGGTCATTCAGACCATGATGGAGAACCAGCAGCAGCAGACTGAACTCCTTAGGCAGGAGTTAGCAGCCCCCAAGGAACAGAGGCCGGGAAATATATCGGACTTCAGGAGGCTGCAGCCAGCTATATTCACGGGTGAAGAGAAGCCATTGGATGCTGAGCAATGGTTGACGGATACATCTGATCTGCTGAATGCAGCCAGGGTACCAAAGGAGAACCAAGTAGAGGTCGCTAAGATACAGTTGAAAGATATAGCCAGAACTTGGTGGCTTGCTGAAGAGGCGAGATTGGAGAAGCCTGTCACCTGGGACACGTTCTCCAAGAGTTTCTATAGCAGATTCTTCCCTGCTACTGCTCAGAAGGACATGGAAGAGCAGTTCATCAGACTCCAGCAGTGGAATAAGTCCGTGGACGAGTATGCCGCGGAGTTTCTCAGACTTAGCCGCTTCGCGCCGTATATGGTAACGGATGAGGAGAAGCGAGCAAGTAGATTTCAGCAGGGCCTGCCGATGGATATACAAGTATTTCTAATGCCCCAGCAGTTGAAGACTTACTCGGAGGTTCTCACCATAGCTCGAGAGGTGGAGCGTGGGTTACAGAAGAAGCAAGAGAACCAGATAAGGAATCAGGCCATGAAGAGGCCATTTGTACCAATGGGAAGAGGAGGCCCATACAGAGCAGCCAAGGTCCAGATGAGACAACCATTCAGACCAGCTCCTTACCAGACGGCCCAACCATTTACATTCTGTAGCTATTGTCAGAAGCCGGGCCACATTCGTCAGAATTGCCGGAGGGCAAATGGGTTGTGTTTGGTGTGTGGATCACGAGATCATTCTATAGAGGCTTGTCCACACAGGAGATTGGGGATAGCCAACCAGACTTTGCCAGCACTTCCAGGACCCAATGGACAGAGAGTGCTACCAGGGCCACTTGGGCAGAGGAATCAGGGACCAGTGATGAGGAGAGCTCTTCCCCTTCCTCCACAGCATGTTGTTCGCCCAGTCCAGAGAGGAGCCAGGACTGCAGCAGGGCGTGGTAGAGGTCAGGCTTACACTCTGACAGCAGAGGAGGCTGAGGCTTCAGAGGAAGTGATAACAGGTAACATCAGAGTTCATTCAATACCTGTTCTCGCTCTCTTCGATTCAGGAGCATCCCACTGTTATATCTCAGATTATTTTGTGGCCTTACATTCTATACCTGTTAGATCTTTAGACCACAAATGGGAGATAAGTACAGGGAATGGAGTAGTCATATCTTCTAGAGTTTGTACTGATTGTCCAGTAGAACTTTGTGATAAAACCTTGGCTATAGATATGCTCGTACTAGACACCCAAGGGTACGACGTAATCTTAGGCATGACCTGGCTCAGTCAGTACTATGCAGTGATTGACTGCAGGGAGAGGAAGATTAATTTCAGAATCCTTTTCAACCTGAATTTCAATTCAGTGGAGAAGTGAAGTCTAACAAGGGAAAGACTCAGATGACTACTTCGGAGGTTCAGAAAGGAGTACCGGTGTGGGATGAATTCCCAGGAGTGTTTGCTGAGATTTCAGGACTTCCACCGGAAAGGATGATTGAGTTCTCCATTGAGACTATTCCAGGAGCAGCTCCTATATCCAAGGCTCCGTACAGGATGGCACCGACGGAGTTAGAGATTCTGAAGAAGCAGCTGCAGGAATACTCAGACAAGGGATTGATTCGGCCAAGTACTTCACCATGGGGAGCTCCAGTACTATTGGCGAACAAGAAGGATGGTGGTAAAAGACTTTGTATTGATTATAGGGAATTGAACAAGGTAACCATCAAGAACAAGTATCCCTTACCCAGGATTGATGATCTGTTTGATCAGCTTCATGGAGCCCGTGTGTTTTCTAAATTGGATTTACAGTCGGGTTACCATCAGCTGAGGGTGAAGAAGGAAGATATTCCGAAGACGGCATTCAGGACCCGTTATGGCCACTATGAGTTTCTCGTTATGCCTTTCGGAGTCACCAATGCCCCTGCAGTTTTCATGGATTTAATGAACCGAGTGTTCTCGCCCTATCTGGATCAGTGCGTTGTTGTTTTCATAGACGACATTCTGATCTATTCAAAGAACAACAGGGAGCATGCAGAACACTTGAGGATTGTGTTGCAGACTCTCCAGCAGGAACAGCTTCATGCCAAAAGAAGCAAGTGTGAGTTCTGGTTGGACAGCATAGCCTTCCTTGGACACATGGTTTCAGCAGAAGGGATTTCAGTTGATCCTAGCAAAGTCCAGGCAGTGAAGGATTGGCCAATTCCAAGGACGGTGACTGAGATTAAGAGTTTTCTTGGACTAGCTGGATATTACAGACGCTTTGTCCAGGATTTCTCTAGGATTGCAGCCCCGTTGACCAAGCTCACCAGGAAAGGGGAAAGGTACATTTGGACAGAGGAGTGTACTGCGGCCTTTGAGCAGTTAAAGCAGAGGCTCATTTCAGCTCCAATCTTGAGGACTCCCTCAGGAAGAGGAGGGATGGTCATCTACAGTGATGCATCAGGTAAAGGCCTGGGATGTGTACTTATGCAACATGATCATGTCATAGATATGCATCTAGGCAACTGAAGACTCATGAACGGAATTACCCAACTCATGACTTGGAGCTAGCAGCTGTTATCTTTGCCTTGAAGATCTGGAGGCACTATCTTCTGGGAGATAAAGTGTTGATATACACGGATCACAAGAGCCTCAAGTATATCTTCTCACAAAAAGAGTTGAACATGAGGCAGAGGCGGTGGCTGGAGCTGATGGCAGACTATGATATTGACTTGCAATATCATCCAGGCAAGGTCAATACAGTTCCAGATGCACTGAGCAGGATGCCAGAGAATAGGGTGCTTGTCCAACTTACTCAACAGAAGGAGTTGATTCGAGACTTCATCAGATTGGACTTGATGATAGTTCGAGGAACTGAGAAGGCAGGACAGCTTATGACCTTGCAGATTCAGTCATCATTGATAGAAGAGATCAAAGAAGCTCAAAAGGAAGATCCCAGATTACAGACATTCAGAGCTCAGGTAGAGGCTGGATTGAGGACTGATGTCTGCATTCATCCAGATGGTGCTTTGTATTTTGGTAGCAGACTCTGTGTTCCCCAAGGAGAAGTTAGACAGAAGATTTTAGCGGAAGCACACAGTTCAGCTTATTCTATACACCCAGGGGAAACAAGATGTATCAGGACTTGAAGAAGCCTTTTGGTGGAATGCTATGAAGAGGGAGATAGCTCAGTTTGTAGCCAAGTGCTTGGTTTGCCAGTAGATAAAGATAGAGCATCAGAGGTCAGCTGGACTTCTACATCCTTTGCCGATACCCGAATGGAAGTGGGAGCACATCACTATGGATTTTGTCACGGCATTACCTCGAAGTCCTAAGGGTAATAATGCTGTGTGGGTAATCATTGATCGCCTCACCAAATCAGCTCATTTCATACCATTCAGGGTAGGTCAGACAACAGAGGTTTTGGCAGACAAGTACCTGAAGGAGATAGTTCGTCTGCATGGAGTTCCAGTCAGTATTGTTTCAGACAGAGACACTAGATTCAGATCTCATTTCTGGGAAAGTCTCCAAGAGAGTTTGGGAACTCGTCTGAAATTCAGTACATCCTATCATCCTCAGACAGACGGACAATCTGAAAGGACTATCCAGATCCTTGAAGATATGCTAAGGGCCTGCATGATTGAGTTTAAGGGTTCATGGGAAGATCATCTTCACTTGGCTGAGTTTTCTTATAACAACAGTTATCAGGCAAGTATCAAGATGGCACCCTTTGAGGCATTGTATGGGAGAAAGTGCAGGTCACCGATTTGTTGGGATGAAGTCGGTGAGAGAGGATTATTGGGGCCAGAGATCCTGATTCAGACAACAGAGAAAGTCAGAATCATCAGGGATCATCTCAGAGCAGCTCAGAGTCGGCAGAAGAGTTGGGCAGATTTACAGAGAAGGCCATTGGAGTTCCAGGCAGGAGATCATGTGTTCTTGAGGATATCACCTACCAAGGGAGTCATCCGGTTCGGTATTCGTGGAAAGCTGAGTCCGAGATATATCGGCCCATTCGAGATTTTGGAACGAGTGGGAGATGTGTCTTACAGATTGGCATTCCGCCATCTTTGGACGGAGTGCACAATGTTTTCCACGTATCTCAGTTGAGGAGGTATGTAAAGGATGATAGTCATGTTCTGGATCACTCCGAGCTGGAACTACAGCCAGATTTATCATATCAGGAGCAGCCGATGGCCATTTTGGATAAGTGTGTGAAGACACTGAAGAACAAGGCTATACCTTTAGTGTTGGTGTCTTGGAACAGACATGCGCCAGGAGAGGCCACATGGGAACGAGAAGACGTTATCCGTGAGCGCTATCCTCAACTCTTCACAACTTGATCGGTAAAACTCTTTCGTTCTATTCTTCTCTACTGTTATCTTTCTTTTTATCCTTATTTATCTGTTACCTTTCCTGTTACCTTTCACCTTATGAAATTTCGAGGACGAAATTTTTGTAAGGTGGATGGATTGTAATACCCCGCTTCCGGAATACGTACTTAGTTGCGTATTCAGCTTTTCGATCGTATTTCTCGATTTACCTTCCGTATTTGACCGATTTCAATTTCAAATATCATTTTCTAATATATTAGATTTTATGTGATTTTCTGGATTTTTCCTGAATTAAAATGAATTTCTTCAAAACCGGTGTCGACTAGTGTCGCTGATCGATTCCCGAATTTTTATTTTCCAAACAATTAGGAATTTCAAGAAAGTCCTTTAGACTTTATTTCTTAGAATCATATTTCTCATCTAAATCCTTTTTCTGAGAATTTTATGAATTTATGAAAATTCTTTCGGAGTCGGTAGGTAACTGATTCCGGGATTTTTAACTTTAAAATTATAAAGTATTTCTTAAAAAGGATTTCACTATGAGTCTTCATATATTATTATTGATTTTTGGTCAAATTTACGAGTCGTTCCGAGATACTTGAAATCCGGACGATTTCGGTATTTTCCGAAATGTTTTCCGCATACATGACTTAAACCCGGGAACCCGTATTTTTAATATTTTCATTTTTCGAGACCAAGAAAATATCTTCTCATTTCATTTCTTTTCCTTTTTCCATTTCCTTTATTCTTTCCTTCCTTCACAAGCCAAAGGATTTCCAATTTTCAAAAATTCCAATCTTTTTCCACCTTTCCACTTTCCACACTCTTCCTCATTAATACCCTCCACCTCACCATCTCTTTGGCAAATTTTGATTGGCCAAAGAGAACACCTCACCCCCACTTGGCAAGTTTTGATTGGCCAAGAGACACCTCACCTCCCCTATTTGCACAAAAACCCCTCTATTCTACTTAATTACATCTCCTTTACAAATCCAAACCCTATTTAAACAAATCACTTTACATTTTAATTCTTTTCTTCACTTCACCAAGAAATCAACCTTTACAAAATCCTTCTCCATCTCCAACCCAAACCCTAACTCCAAAGCAAACCCTAGGTCCTCATCTCCATCTCAAGCAACTCCAACCTTGGGATTTGGGATCGTCCGCAATATCGCCAAAGATCTAGTTGGTGATATCGTCGACCACGACCTCTTCGGAACTTGTAAAAGCTCCCAACAACCATTCGAAGTGAGTATTTTTACTCACCAAGACTCGTAAAATTCCTTGTATACTTGTGTTGACAAATCATGTCCCCTTGAGTCATCAAAATCATATTTTTTAGTCTATCAAAATCAACCACACAAAAATCTGTTTTTTTGACCAAACAGCAGCAGATTTCAGAACTTCGGTCGACCGGTATTAGGGAGCGGTCGACCGATGTGCACAAACGTGCACAGTTTTGAGTAGACGGTCGACCGGTCCACCAGCCGGTCGACCGCTAGGAAAACCAGGAGCTCACGGCCTTTTTCGGTCGACCGGCAGTCGACCGGAGGTCGACTGTCCTGGTATATCGGTCGACCGGCAGTCGACCGAGGTCGACTGTCCTAGTATATCGGTCGACCGGCAGTCGACCGATAGCTTAGTTTTGGGCAAAAATTGCTGATTCTTCTCTTTTCTGAATTTAAATCTTATCGTTGATACATGTGGAATATATTCTTCTTGTTTATGCTCCATAACTAGTACTACATGACATGTTACTTGATGGGTCTTACTTCATATTACTCCATGACTTGTTATTACATATCTTTACTCCATAACTTGTTAAAGTAGCGAATATCATCTCTTATCATGCTATCTCTTAAACCAAGCATGATGCATTCAACTTTTGTATAAAATGGACCAACTTATATCGGGTCGGGGGAAAACATGCGGATATCGATATGTGTTCGTGTTTACAGTGGCTTTTAGGAATGTTGTGCAACTCATGTTCCGGTCTGACCTGTGGGCCTCCAGGGGACCGAGGGAGTGCTTGCTCCCTCTATTACTGGTACCATCATGATAAGGGCATACATAAGTCCCTCCTGTTTAGCCTAACGGCTGGCTTCCGTCACCAAGCAACGGAACAATCCTGGACCGTTATCCCGGCATGTACGGGGTCCACTGTAAACATAGTTCGTCGATACAACCGCTGATTTCCAATAACAACCTTGCTTTACTAGGATATGGATCTATGTGCTCTGGGACGCTGGGTCACATAGCTAGATATCACAGTAAGACAAGTAATAATAATAATAGACTTAAGTTGTACATCCATTGCATTATGACTTTATCTTATTATGTTTTCATCACTTGTTAGTCGATGTTATTTATTACTGTTCCATCTTCTTTATTCATGTCCCTTAGCCACTTGGCTATAGTTTATTTATTGTTATATGTCTTGACTCCTTAGATTTGCACATTCAGATTCCGAAGCTTGGAACGAAGTGGAGCCATCCACAGAGGACCAAGCTTATCTTAGTGAGCAGGCTGATTAGTCCCAGCTCCCTCGTGCCAGACTCCTCCTTTTGACTCACGAGATCTTCTTTCCACTTGTGAGCTTTTGTATACCTATTGTATATTATTCTTTTGGACTTGGGTTATGATGTAATACACATGTAATGTGTAATACTTTATATATCCTGTGATAACTTTGTATGTGTATATCTTGAGTTGGCATATATATAAATACCACGCTTTGTCGTGTACTCTGATTCTTGTTGTACTTTTATGCTTAGCGTATATACGTGGGAGTACTTTCTGACCTACGTATATACGTCGCAGTGACGTCCCCGTATCCGTGGAATCGGGGCGTTACAAAAATCATCAAATGTTCTAAGAAATGTTCCACTTTTTAGTTTTAAATGTCCTAAGACCCTGTTAGTCAATTGGAACTAATTTTTAAAACTAAAACTTTTTTCAGATAGAATATTTTAGGGATCTAAAAATTTTTAAGTAGAATTTTGGTGAACAATTGGTGAAGAATTAGAATAATTGGAACTTTTCTAGCCCAACTAGAACTAAAAAGTGATACATTTTCTAAAAGACAGCTTACTTATTTAATTTAATTAATTATTACTCAAGAATATTAATAAATAATGCAACTAAATAGGAGTACAAATCAAACTCAAACGAGTTGATCTTATTAAGTTCAACTCATTTATTAATGTAACGCCCCGATCCTGGGAGATACGGAGACATTACTGCAACGTATATACGCAAGTCAGAAGTACCTTCACGTATATACGCTAAGCATCAGTACAGACAAGAATCAGAGTACGGAAGCACGTGGTGCATTATACATTCCAACACATGAGTACAATTACAAAGTTATCACCAGAGGTGATCCAATATTACATGAATATTACATCACTGACATGCGCAATTGCGAGATTACAAGCAGATGTACATGGATGAATAGTACAAAAGAGCACTCACGAGTTTACTAAAGGAAAACTCGAGAGGCACACAGGGGGGCCTGGAAGGATAGAGTTCTGAACGGTCTGCTGGAGATCCACGCTACCGCTGCGCCACTCTGATCAGCAACTGGGAGAATCCACACGCTCCAAGTTCTGACATGCTCCAAGCTCCATGACCTGGACATAAGGATCCAGGGGAGTCAGATGAAACTCCCCAGGAAAGTGGTGATACTAAAGCCAAGTGGCGAGCAAGGGTAAGCACATGTAAAGCGATAAACCAAATAACGCCGAGGACGAGCAAATCTGATTGTATGGTTTCAGATCACGGCTCCATAAGACTAGTACGTCGAAGGAATAATCCAAACAAGGAAACCCTCATATATATACCCTTATCTTATGTCACCATAATCTAAGCACATACAATCCAATTGTACTCTGGCATGATAAGATAATGAACAGGAGTCAGGTGGATACAAGGAATAAAGCAGGGCATGAGCAGTTAATATAATAATTCTCACAAAACTGGAAATCCGATGAAAAACCAGTACAAGCAAATATGATGAGGCATAACACAGATTCAAAGCCGTTTAAGCTGCAGGCTTCAGTATGCGTCCCATTCCACATACCTCCACTTACAACTTAAAGAGCCGGTTATTAGACACTTTATTATTACTCGTCTTACCCTGATATCTAGCTATGTGAACTAGCGTCCCAGCACACATAGATCCATATCCAAGTAAAGCAAGGTTGTTATTGGAAACTAGCGGGGGTATCAACGAACTATGTTTACAGTGGGTCCCGTACATACCCGGGACCACGGCCCAGGATTGTTCCGTTGCTTGGTGACGGAACCTGCCGCAAGGCTAACAGGAGGGACTTATGTATGCCCTTATCATGATTCAGGAGGAGGGAGCCAGCACTCCCCTCGGTTGCCTGGAGGCCCACAGGTCAGACCGGAAGTTTTAGTTGCACAACATGCCTAATACCACTGTAAACACGAACACATATTGATAGCCGCATGTTTCCCCGACCCGATGCAAGTTGTTCCTTTTATGATTTATTAGGTTAATTATCAATTTACGGGAATAACAAGAGCAGGACATGATCAGGAATTCAGGAGTTCAGGTCACTGTATATAATACAGGATAACAGGTCACTGATCATGATACAGGATATCAGGTCACTGTACATAGTACAGGATAACAAGACAGGGTTCCCGTAAATGTGATAATCACAGGTCAAGTATATCATGCTGGGTGTCAAGTGATAGCATGACAGGATGATGATATTAGACAGGTAACCAGTCATGTCAAGAGATTGATATTAGTCCGGTGGCAAGTCATATCATAACAAGGGGTCTTGCCAAATAGTAGCCTGTCTGAGGTCAGGTGATAACACATCAGTTGACAGGTGATATACATGTGTTAAATAGTAACATGCATAAATGACAGGTATGAAGAAATGACATGGTGGTAGAATAGTAGCTGAGCACAACAAAGCGGAGCTGAGCAAGCTGGAAGTACAGACAGCAAACAGTATTTAACACTGGAGCGTCTGGCGAGGTTACCGGGACAACTCGACTGGAGTACGAGCAGTAAATCCGGCAGCAACTCGCCTAGACGAATCTAGTGGTAAAGCGCTGAACGCTGATCATGATAACCAGGCGAAGCCGAGAAACCTTACGATCCCAATCACGCCTCTTCCGAGACAGTGAGGGACCGGAGGCTGAACTGAGAGACCTGCCGGTCCCAATCACCTCTCTTTCGAGATAGTGAGTGACCGGAGGTTGAAGGGTCCGGAAGCCAAGTATGGTATAAGGCAGTACAATACATCACAGGCAGGGTATATGTACAAGAAGGAAACTACCCTAGTACAAGCATTCGTCACAGAGCAATACATGTCCAGAGATTGGCACTCGGCCATACACAGATACAGGGACTCAGCCCAATACAAAATACATGAAATGGAATACATATCGACCCGACGAAGCGGGGAAACCCAAATGGAGGCGAGAGCGAGAACACTCGCCTAAATCACCGGAAAGCCGAAAGTCTGGAATCCATGGAACTCGCGCACGCGCCATAAAATAATATATAATTGTGAGGAGAGAGAAAGTGAAGAGGAGAGAGAAAGAGGGAGAAAACTAGAGAGAGAAGCATAAGAAAGGAGAGAGTGCACAAAGAGACGCAGGTTTGGAAAGTGAGACGCGGGGGTTCGCAGACGCGGTTGTTAGCGTCGCGAGAATAATATACACGGGGATCACAAACGCGGGAATAGCAGACGCGGGGTTCGCGTCGCAAGAATAGCAGATGCGGGAATCACAGACGCGGGGATCGCGTCGCGAGAAGTACCAGACGCGGGAATAGCAGACGCGGGATTCGCGTCGCATAGATGCCTCAAACGCGAGATCTGCGTTCAAGTGCGGACGCGAGGGAAACGCGGACGCGGACGTGGGTTCTGCGTCGCGTCAATACAGAAACGCGCGGAGCGCGTTAAGGGATTGCCTAGACGCGGAGTGAGATCCGTGTTAGGAAATAATCAGAGAGGAGGAAAGGTGATTCCTTTGTTGTGCCCGACGAAGGGATGTTCGCCCCAATCCAAAGGAGGGTACCGGCCCTAGGTCTTGCCAACGGAGAAGAACGCGGCCCCAATCCAAAAGGAGGGGCCGGCCCTAATAAGAGTCTTGCCGACGAAGAAGAGCACGGCCCCAATCCAAAAGGAGTGGCCGGCCTTCACAAGGAATGGAGAGAGGTTGAAGGTGCAAGCATAGTTCAATGTCAAAAGTTGGAGTTTTGGGGTTTGTGGTAGGTTTAATGGAGTTGGAGAAAGAAGAAGAAGATGATAGGAAGTTGCAGTGGCTGTGGTTATGGTGGTGATGGAGGAGGAAGAAGAAGATGGAGGCTCTCTTGGTGGAGAATGAAGAGGAAAAATGAAGGGGAAAGAAGAAGGAAAAGCTTTTATAGTTGGAGTGAAATAGGTAGGAGATGTAATTAGGATTTAGGGAGGGGTTTTTGTAAAAAGTGGAGAGGTTAGGTGGCTCACTCTTCTCTCTTGGCCGGTCAAGTGATGGGAGTGGTTGAGATATTTTGGAGGGGGTAAAGTACACATAAGGGACTTAATGATGACAAGTTTGACTTTTGAATGCCAAAAGAGACTAGTGTCTCCCACTCAAACGCAGCCCAAATTGGAAGGCTTGCGTTTAGGCCAAAATAGGCCAAACGCAGAAGTGGAAGTGGCGTTTCAAGGGAGAAGCAAAGCTGCGTTTAGCAAAAGGATAAAAGTCATGATGACTTGATGGGAGTTGATCTGAAAGGCATTAAATGCGGCATGGAGGGGATCTCCGCATTAAATGCGAAATCAAGGGTGGTGAATCTCGCGTCTGAGGAAGGAGAGAGGGAATTTGGGAAAAAGAGAAAAATGGAATATCTGGACAAAATCCCGGTATCTGGGAAAACACCGAAAACTCCGGAAAAGTCCAAAAATAAAGTAACTGGGAAAGCTTCCCAAAAATTCTCAAAAATAATAAATATTATAAAATGATTTTTTGGTGAAATCGGTTTTCAGAAATTCAATCCCATTTTCAAGATAAAAATCATAAAGTCAATGGTCAATATCGGTCTACACCGAGTTGGCCAGATTTCTGATAAATTCTGAAAAATCCCAGGAAATGTATTAAGGAAGAAAATATGATTTTAAGAAGTAAGATGAAAGCAGAATTCAGAAATTCAACTCCGATAGTAAACTAAAAATCCTGGAATCAACCAGCGACACGGGCCGACACCGAATCCGGTGGAATTTTCATAAATTCATAAAATCCTCAGAAAAAGCATTTAGATAGGAAATGTGATTTGAGAAATAATGTCTAAAGGTATTTTTAGAAATTCCAAACCGTTTGTAAATTAAAAATCCGAGAATCGGTCAACGAAACTGGTCGACACCGGTTTTGAAGAATTTCAACTTAATTCAGGAAAATTCCAAAAAATCATAGAAAATCCAAAATATTGGAAAACAGTATTTAAAACTGAAATCGGTCAATTTGGAATAACAAAAAGATCAAATTGAGAAATCTACCAGGATCGAGTCCCCGGTTCAGACTAGGGCTGACTCCGAGTTCACAAATCCGAATCCAAGGCAATACGATCATATGAATAATTCATAATACAAAACAATTACAGGAAGTAAATCAAAAATACGATCAAAGAATCTGAATACGCAACTAAGTACGTATTCGGGGAGCGGGGTGTTACACTCCATCCACCTTACAAAAAATTGCGTCCTCGCAATTTCGATAAGGGGTGAAATGAACACGAAAAGATAGGAATGAGGATTATGCCAATCAAGATACGAATAACTGTGAGCTGTTCTCCCAGATTGACTGAACGGCTAACTCAAGACTGAAGCATCTCTGCACTTCTGCCGTATACATCCAACCTCTGACGGTGCCATAATAATACTGATCTGATGTCTGTTTATAAAAGAACACTGCCAGAACTTCAAAAGACTAACCCATTTTGAATAATATAAAGTGAGCTGACTTGGAGAGATAATCAATAATACTTCGATCAGACTATGAACCAAAGCTGATGAAATCCATAGAAATCCGTATTGCTGAAATCCGTAATATAATACAAACCCTGCATGGCATGATGTTGTTCTTGATAAAGAGTCTGCAGTAGAATTTCTGATGTGCTGCATACATAATAATTCCCCGAGTATAGATCAGAATATCCTAGGTAAAGAAAACTCTGATAATACTAAGCATGAACCAAGAAGACCAATAATTAAGAATTTCTGCATACTGGGCGTTGTTAACTCTGAAAGACATAACCAAGAATATAAAATGACCCTAAAGAATTCTGAATACTGACTTCCGAATGTTAACCCGACTGCAGATGGAACATGTAGAAGATAATCTGAGTTCTGCAAGATTGGTGGAATGGATCATTGACAAGGATCATGGCGATAACTCAGATACAGCGATAAAACCTTGTTCCGCGGATCCATGAAAGCACGCTAGGCAGAAGAAATCCGAGGAACGGCTAGAGTGCTAAGCACTGAAGGAACTAGTCACTGGCCAAGCAAGCCTAGGTGAGGCCATCGCGTAGCACAGCTCAGGTGTTAAACATTAGGGTGCAGCGAGGCTAATGCTCTACGAGGCTCGCACATGACGAAGCTCACGTGGCAAAGCCAGCGCGTAACACAACGCTAAATGCTAAGCACCAGGGTGCAGCAAAGCCCACACCCGGTTAGGTTCACGGGTGACTAGAACACGACCCTCGCTTAGCGAGGCTAGCGAAGCCTATGGTCCACCAAATCAATAAAGACTGCCAGAAGTCCTGATCCTGAAACACTGTTATATACTATCACTCCTCAGGTAATGATACAGTCTATCTGATTATATAAGTGACGACTACTCTGCTTGATGTACTAGTCTCCCATGATGTATCCATAAATATAAGAATATAATGCAAGACCGAAGATCTGCCCAATATAAGATAGTGTGATATACCAGAGTCGAGAAGCGCCAGAACATAATTAGAACGAACCACATCTGCCCGGCTGTTACCTCACTAGTCAACACATATCTTAAGTTGGCATAAAGATCACGAAAATCAGAATAAATCAGAATAACAAAAATGGAAGAGATAGGAATCATGAAATAGGGAGAGAGATAGGACGGACTAGGATTGATGGTGATAGGACAATGAGGAGGATATGATATAGAGAAGTTTACCAACTCCCGGACATATTAAAATGGGGACAATGGTTACGGTCCGTCCTTCAAGGATTCCTCCTTCAGATATTGAGCATCCTTCCTGTTCTTACTCCATCATCTTGAGCATCCTGACTTCCTCTTCAGTCAGATTTCATGCTTGCCTCCTTCTACCATGTGCCCTAACTCTTAGTCTCCTTTGTATACGACTCCATGCTGGATGCTGGGGATGAAGCGAGGTTATTCTGACAGTAGGTCCTAGATTCTCTCACGACGGTGATACTGGATGGGTTGATCTGATCGGTGTAATGTTCTCTGCTTCCTTGAACAGACCGTCACCTTTCAACTAATCTCTGAACCCGTGTATGACATAATTCATAACCTTTCTGGTGGTTGTGTTGTAGATGCCCAGCTCCAGACAATATCCACCGGTCATATGTTGTGAGCAGGGTTAGAGGGACGGCTTAGCTAGTAGGGCGTCCAGAGGTCTGTCTGAGCCTTTACTTCCATCAATTAAGAGGGTCTCTTCACCAACTTCATCTGCAACTCATCCTAATCTTTCTCCTCTGGGTCCATTCCACTTCCCGGATGATGACTGAAGAACTTGAGAATATTCCTTGGGCTGCTTGGGGATAAGAAACATCCTGCTCTTCATCTTCATTTCTCACTTAAGATATTGCTTGCTCGGTTCTCCTTATCGGCCACCATGTAAAACACCGACCGACTTTGCCTTAGGAATTTTGCAGTGTACTTATTTACAATCCAATCTCCCTACCGCAATTTGATAAATCATTCTTCCTATAGAAATCCTTCGAGGACTAGTCCCAAGTGTTGGGCTTTCCCAGTCTCGCTGCTTCCGCCAACTACTATATCCAGGTTACATCTTCTAACTATATTTGGATCATTTTCACCTAGTTCTCGTCAGGGACCCAAGTTGACTTAGAAGACCCACCAGGTTTACTGACCACTGCTATGCATCCAGGGCTTCTCCATGCTTGAAAAGATTGCCGGCTGTAATTTCCTGAAATCCAACATGTCGCCTGGCTTCTGTTCCCGGAGTGCAACCAATGATCCTTGGTGCGGGACCTTCGTCTGTACTTGATCGTGTCTCATCATATCTTGCAGAGATAGCCTTAAATCAAGATTTTCTCCATTAGGGTTACCCTAGGAAGAACCAGAACCGTTATGATTTCCCCATCTTTTCATGTCCGAGTTGGTCCAAGAATAACAAGAAATTGAAGTATGAAAGGATGGGAGAATTTCAGAATTCAAGGATAAGATTATCAAGAGAGAATGGATAACTTTGTACTTGTAGTTGGATTGTATAACCAAGACTCATGCATTCCAGTTGCAAATTTCTTTACCATTAATTTGCCATCTGGACGTACTGAGGAGGTGAGAGCCTAAGCTCTGATACCAACCTGTAACGCCCCGATCCTGGGAGATACGGAGACATTACTGCAACGTATATACGCAAGTCAGAAGTACCTTCACGTATATACGCTAAGCATCAGTACAGACAAGAATCAGAGTACGGAAGCACGTGGTGCATTATACATTCCAACACATGAGTACAATTACAAAGTTATCACCAGAGGTGATCCAATATTACATGAATATTACATCACTGACATGCGCAATTGCGAGATTACAAGCAGATGTACATGGATGAATAGTACAAAAGAGCACTCACGAGTTTACTAAAGGAAAACTCGAGAGGCACACAGGGGGGCCTGGAAGGATAGAGTTCTGAACGGTCTGCTGGAGATCCACGCTACCGCTGCGCCACTCTGATCAGCAACTGGGAGAATCCACACGCTCCAAGTTCTGACATGCTCCAAGCTCCATGACCTGGACATAAGGATCCAGGGGAGTCAGATGAAACTCCCCAGGCGAGTGGTGATACTAAAGCCAAGTGGCGAGCAAGGGTAAGCACATGTAAAGCGATAAACTAAATAACGCCGAGGACGAGCAAATCTGATTGTATGGTTTCAGATCACGGCTCCATAAGACTAGTACGTCGAAGGAATAATCCAAACAAGGAAACCCTCATATATATACCCTTATCTTATGTCACCATAATCTAAGCACATACAATCCAATTGTACTCTGGGCATGATAAGATAATGAACAGGAGTCAGGTGGATACAAGGAATAAAGCAGGGCATGAGCAGTTAATATAATAATTCTCACAAAACCGGAAATCCGATGAAAAACCAGTACAAGCAAATATGATGAGGCATAACACAGATTCAAAGCCGTTTAAGCTGCAGGCTTCAGTATGCGTCCCATTCCACATACCTCCACTTACAACTTAAAGAGCCGGTTATTAGACACTTTATTATTACTCGTCTTACCCTGATATCTAGCTATGTGAACTAGCGTCCCAGCACACATAGATCCATATCCAAGTAAAGCAAGGTTGTTATTGGAAACTAGCGGGGGTATCAACGAACTATGTTTACAGTGGGTCCCGTACATACCCGGGACCACGGCCCAGGATTGTTCCGTTGCTTGGTGACGGAACCTGCCGCAAGGCTAACAGGAGGGACTTATGTATGCCCTTATCATGATTCAGGAGGAGGGAGCCAGCACTCCCCTCGGTTGCCTGGAGGCCCACAGGTCAGACCGGAAGTTTTAGTTGCACAACATGCCTAATACCACTGTAAACACGAACACATATTGATAGCCGCATGTTTCCCCCGACCCGATGCAAGTTGTTCCTTTTATGATTTATTAGGTTAATTATCAATTTACGGGAATAACAAGAGCAGGACATGATCAGGAATTCAGGAGTTCAGGTCACTGTATATAATACAGGATAACAGGTCACTGATCATGATACAGGATATCAGGTCACTGTACATAGTACAGGATAACAAGACAGGGTTCCCGTAAATGTGATAATCACAGGTCAAGTATATCATGCTGGGTGTCAAGTGATAGCATGACAGGATGATGATATTAGACAGGTAACCAGTCATGTCAAGAGATTGATATTAGTCCGGTGGCAAGTCATATCATAACAAGGGGTCTTGCCAAATAGTAGCCTGTCTGAGGTCAGGTGATAACACATCAGTTGACAGGTGATATACATGTGTTAAATAGTAACATGCATAAATGACAGGTATGAAGAAATGACATGGTGGTAGAATAGTAGCTGAGCACAACAAAGCGGAGCTGAGCAAGCTGGAAGTACAGACAGCAAACAGTATTTAACACTGGAGCGTCTGGCGAGGTTACCGGGACAACTCGACTGGAGTACGAGCAGTAAATCCGGCAGCAACTCGCCTAGACGAATCTAGTGGTAAAGCGCTGAACGCTGATCATGATAACCAGGCGAAGCCGAGAAACCTTACGATCCCAATCACGCCTCTTCCGAGACAGTGAGGGACCGGAGGCTGAACTGAGAGACCTGCCGGTCCCAATCACCTCTCTTTCGAGATAGTGAGTGACCGGAGGTTGAAGGGTCCGGAAGCCAAGTATGGTATAAGGCAGTACAATACATCACAGGCAGGGTATATGTACAAGAAGGAAACTACCCTAGTACAAGCATTCGTCACAGAGCAATACATGTCCAGAGATTGGCACTCGGCCATACACAGATACAGGGACTCAGCCCAATACAAAATACATGAAATGGAATACATATCGACCCGACGAAGCGGGGAAACCCAAATGGAGGCGAGAGCGAGAACACTCGCCTAAATCACCGGAAAGCCGAAAGTCTGGAATCCATGGAACTCGCGCACGCGCCATAAAATAATATATAATTGTGAGGAGAGAGAAAGTGAATAGGAGAGAGAAGAGGGAGAAACCTAGAGAGAGAAGCATAAGAAAGGAGAGAGTGCACAAAGAGACGCAGGTTTGGAAAGTGAGACGCGGGGGTTCGCAGACGCGGTTGTTAGCGTCGCGAGAATAATATACACGGGGATCACAAACGCGGGAATAGCAGACGCGGGGTTCGCGTCGCAAGAATAGCAGATGCGGGAATCACAGACGCGGGGATCGCGTCGCGAGAAGTACCAGACGCGGGAATAGCAGACGCGGGATTCGCGTCGCATAGATGCCTCAAACGCGAGATCTGCGTTCAAGTGCGGACGCGAGGGAAACGCGGACGCGGACGTGGGTTCTGCGTCGCGTCAATACAGAAACGCGCGGAGCGCGTTAAGGGATTGCCTAGACGCGGAGTGAGATCCGTGTTAGGAAATAATCAGAGAGGAGGAAAGGTGATTCCTTTGTTGTGCCCGACGAAGGGATGTTCGGCCCCAATCCAAAAGGAGGGTACCCGCCCTAGGTCTTGCCAACGGAGAAGAACGCGGCCCCAATCCAAAAGGAGGGGCCGGCCCTAATAAGAGTCTTGCCGATGAAGAAGAGCACGGCCCCAATCCAAAAGGAGTGGCCGCCCTTCACAAGGAATGGAGAGAGGTTGAAGGTGCAAGCATAGTTCAATGTCAAAAGTTGGAGTTTTGGGGTTTGTGGTAGGTTTAATGGAGTTGGAGAAAGAAGAAGAAGATGATAGGAAGTTGCAGTGGCTGTGGTTATGGTGGTGATGGAGGAGGAAGAAGAAGATGGAGGCTCTCTTGGTGGAGAATGAAGAGGAAAAATGAAGGGGAAAGAAGAAGGAAAAGCTTTTATAGTTGGAGTGAAATAGGTAGGAGATGTAATTAGGATTTAGGGAGGGGTTTTTGTAAAAAGTGGAGAGGTTAGGTGGCTCACTCTTCTCTCTTGGTCTCTCTTGGCCGGTCAAGTGATGGGAGTGGTTGAGATATTTTGGAGGGGGGTAAAGTACACATAAGGGACTTAATGATGACAAGTTTGACTTTTGAATGCCAAAAGAGACTAGTGTCTCCCACTCAAACGCAGCCCAAATTGGAAGGCTTGCGTTTAGGCCAAAATAGGCCAAACGCAGAAGTGGAAGTGGCGTTTCAAGGGAGAAGCAAAGCTGCGTTTAGCAAAAGGACAAAAGTCATGATGACTTGATGGGAGTTGATCTGAAAGGCATTAAATGCGGCATGGAGGGGATCTCCGCATTAAATGCGAAATCAAGGGTGGTGAATCTCGCGTCTGAGGAAGGAGAGAGGGAATTTGGGAAAAAGAGAAAAATGGAATATCTGGACAAAATCCCGGTATCTGGGAAAACACCGAAAACTCCGGAAAAGTCCAAAAAATAAAGTAACTGGGAAAGCTTCCCAAAAATTCTCAAAAATAATAAATATTATAAAATGATTTTTTGGTAAAATCGGTTTTCAGAAATTCAATCCCATTTTCAAGATAAAAATCATAAAGTCAATGGTCAATATCGGTCTACACCGAGTTGGCCAGATTTCTGATAAATTCTGAAAAATCCCAGGAAATGTATTAAGGAAGAAAATATGATTTTAAGAAGTAAGATGAAAGCAGAATTCAGAAATTCAACTCCGATAGTAAACTAAAAATCCTGGAATCAACCAGCGACACGGGCCGACACCGAATCCGGTGGAATTTTCATAAATTCATAAAATCCTCAGAAAAAGCATTTAGATAGGAAATGTGATTTTGAGAAATAATGTCTAAAGGTACTTTTAGAAATTCCAAACCGTTTGTAAATTAAAAATCCGAGAATCGGTCAACGAAACTGGTCGACACCGTTTTGAAGAATTTCAACTTAATTCAGGAAAATTCCAAAAAATCATAGAAAATCCAAAATATTGGAAAACAGTATTTAAAACTGAAATCGGTCAATTTGGAATAACAAAAAGATCAAATTGAGAAATCTACCAGGATCGAGTCCCCGGTTCAGACTAGGGCTGACTCCGAGTTCACAAATCCGAATCCAAGGCAATACGATCATATGAATAATTCATAATACAAAACAATTACAGGAAGTAAATCAAAAATACGATCAAAGAATCTGAATACGCAACTAAGTACGTATTCGGGGAGCGGGGTGTTACAATTAATCAATCTAGTCACAAGCGAGCAAATTCAATAACAAGCTGAACATGGACTATTTGTGAATAGTTTGTTTATTTCATAATTCTTCAAATTAAGGTTTTAAATATTGATACCAAGAACTTCCAATCTCCTCTTTAGAAAGAAGATATGCTTATAATTCAAATTTTCTTTTGAAAAACTCACTTATATTTCATTATATGTAAGTAACTCATTACATTTATGAAAATTATTTGCTAAATATGTTTAAATATTAAATATGTAGCTTGTATGAATAGAACATGAGCGAACAACCTTAGTTGATTTTAGTTTATTTGACCTTGTTTTATTTATTTAAAATTTTCTAATTCATCAAAAATCGTTTAATTATTCCTTAGTTAACAAGAAAAAAAATAGATCAATTGCATCAAAAATTCTATTAATATATAATGTATAAAAATTATTAATAAGATTTAACCATTAATTAGGAATATTTATATACTATTATTAATCTTTAACAATTAGTAATAAAAAACCTTTAAGCATCAAACATTAATATTAATCCACTTGCAAGATACTGTAATTATTAATCACTAATAAAATTAGTAACTAATAATTAACAATCTTAATTATTAAATGATCCATGTCAGTGGGGGGGGGGGATAGGGCGTAAGAGAAGAGAAAAAGGAAAGAAAGTTCTAATCTAGTTGATGGTTCTCGTGAAAAAACTGAAATAATTTTGAAGGTGGAACATTCTCTTTTCTATATAGTGGAATAAAAAGTGAAATATTTAATTCAGTTCCAGTTCCAGTTATGATTAACACTTAAAAAACATCCAGTTCTAGTTCTAGCTGAAAGCTCAAGTTGACTAACACCTAAAAAAGTTTCAGTTCTAGTTCCAACTAAAAGCTCAAGTTGACTAACACCTAAAAAAGTTTCGGTTCTACTTCTAGTTAAAAGTTTCAATTGTCTAACATCTTAAAAATTGTTCTATAAAATGTTCCAGTTCTAAAAAAAGTTCTAATTGACTAACCTCCCAAGAAATATTCCAATGTTTACGAAACTGAAACTGTTTTAGTAAAATTTTGGTGAAAAATTGGCCGCCAAGTGAAATAATTGGAACAATTATTTTCGTGAAACTGGAACATTATTCCAATTGATAATATCACAATATATGAAATAATCAAAACTGACCGAAGAGAGATTCTCTCTCTTGACCCATATAGAAACTTTGTTTCTCTACCTTCCGACTGTCTGTCGTTATCTGCGAGAGAGAGAAAGCAACGTCAACCTCCTCCTCCTTCTCTCAACTCTCTCTTTTTTCTCTCCCTCTTCCTCTTGACCGATCGGTTAATTTCACACCGACAGCGACGGTATACTAATATAATAATTAAGCTTGAGAAAATCAGATAGATAAACGTAAACAAGCCTGAGTAAATTGATAAATAACTCGAAAGGATCTCTGTAAGGTTCATGTCTCGGTTATTCTTTCGAGATTGACATGCATTCAAACTTCACAATAATTATAAGATGAAAAATACATCCTTGATGTCCCTGGTTTCGGTAATCATTAAAAAAAAAATTTATTTTTCCCCCTTAAAACATTTTTTCCGTAAGAGCCATAACATACATATAGCAGTTCAAGGACATTTCGATTGAGTGCATATCATTTGTGTCCTCCGGAGAGATTATTGTCCCTGCATAACACTTGCAAGCTAACATTTCCCAAGTCCTAGTGTCTTCCAGGGTTCAGGTTGTTTCCTTCGCCATGCACTGTGGGCTGTCCTCATAAATGAGTAAGTTTTATGGTCAAACACGCTGTGAGCCGTACTTCACATTTATAAGAATCTTTAATATTTTATTGTAGACAAATGATTAAAGTACTAAAATGTGATTACACGTAGCGAACGGAGGACCCACACAACAAATCAAATGATGACATAAAAAAAATAAGAACCACACCAATCACATGAATCATAACAAGTGAGTTTCGTTAGAACCTTGCCGAAGATTCAACGCGCACGTTGCCGACGAGATTCACAGCCATGCTATACAAGAAAACTCACGCGAATTGTAAACACGATCTCGAATTGGTGCTGCAAAGCTTGGCTTTTTTCGTTGTATATTCCTCTGTTTTTAAAGACAACTAAATGGAGAACAAAATGGAAAGAAAACACTGCCTTCAATCAGGCCAATCATATAAGGTAACTAACCTAAACATGGTATGCTAATTACTGCTTTCAATCAGGCCGATCACACAAGGTAACTAACCTAAACATGGTATGCTAAAATAGTGGCACGTTTGCTAAATTAGTGGCAAGGATTATTTCCATCAATTTTTGTGGCACGTTTGCTAAATTAGTGGCAAGGATTATTTCCATCAATTTGTGGCACGTTTGCTAAATTAGTGGCACACAAGGATTATTTCCTTCAATCTCCTCCTAAGCCTTGTCGTGCACCTTCAACCACATTGATCATGCCGATCTTTGAGCGAAATTCTTGAAATTTTGCCCTGCCCAATGACTTCGTCAGGATATCACTGAGTTGTTCTTCACTCCTGACGAACTGCACCTTGATCAGACCCTTTTCTTCACATTTTCGGACCAGATGGTACTTTACCTCGATGTGCTTACTCTGTCCATGGAGGACCGGGTTCTTGATCAGGGCGATGGCGGACTTGTTGTCCACTTTGAGCAGAGGAGCGCTCGGCTTGGACCCCTGCACTTCTCCCAGCACTTGAGCGAGCCACAACGCCTGGCAGGTCGCATTTGCCGCAGCAATGTACTCCGATTCACAGCTGGATTGCGCCACAATCCGCTGCTTCTTCGACTGCCATGAAATTGGGCTTTCCGCCAGCATGAAGATGACTCCAGTTGTGCTCTTTCTAGCATCAACGTCTCCAGCAAAATCAGCATCGCTGAAACCTGTTAGCTGGGCTTGATTTCCCTTCTTCCTGCCGAACCAGAGCCCCCAGTTGCTTGTTCCCGCCACATAACGAAGAATCCGTTTCGCTGCTGCAAGGTGATTCTCCTTTGGCTCCTCCAGAAAACGGCTAACATTTCCGACTGAGAACGCAAGATCAGGGCGGGTATTCACCAGATACCTTAAGCTCCCGATGAAACTCCTGTATGTTGTAGCGTCCACCGGTGACTCCGTGCTCTGCTTGCTTAGTTTCAGCCGCGCCTCCATGGGTGTTTGGTAAGGATTGCATCCTGCCATGCCGCTTCTCTCCAAGATCTTCGCGGCGTATGCTCCTTGACTGAACGAGATGCCGCTCTCGCGCTCTGCTTCACCTCGATCCCGACGTAGTAGTGAAGTAGGCCGAGGTCGCTCATCTTGAATGCTGCCGCCATCTCGTTTTTGAACACCCTGAGGTCGTCGCGGTCCGTTCCAGTGATGACAAGATCATCGACGTAGACTCCGACCACCAGTTTCGCGTCGTTGTTCTGCCTGATGTAGACGGCGTGCTCCGACTCGCTCCTCCTGAAACCGAGCGACAATAGAGTGTCGTCGAGCTTCGTGTACCAGGCGCGTGGCGCCTGGTGTAGCCCGTACAGCGCCTTCCGTAGCCTGAACACATTGTGTTCCTTGCCGGAGACGATGAAACCTGCTGGTTGCTGGACGTAGACCTCCTCCTGTAGGTTGCCGTTCAAGAACGCTGACTTGACGTCCATGTGGTGCACCTCCCACCCTTCGTGCGCCGCGAGGGCGATGAGGAGGCACACCGAGTCCAGCCTGGCTACCGGCGCGAAGATTTCGTCGTAGTCGATGCCGTGCCGCTGTGCATAGCCCTTCACCACGAGGCGTGCCTTATGCTTGGACACCGCCCCGTGTTCGTCCTGCTTTACCTTAAAAACCCACTTGACTCCGATCGCCTTGCGCCCAGGCGGGAGATCGGTGAGGTACCATGTGCCGTTTTCTTCGATGGCCACTATTTCTTCAATCATTGCCTTCCGCCAGCTCGGGCTGCGCTCCGCCTCAGTGAACGAAGAAGGCTCGTCATAGCTTGTTGCAAGCGGCTCCTCTGCCAGCAGGGCGCGTTGTGCGAAGCCACGCGGTGGGGCCGGCCCGATGATGTCGTTGACACTACGGAACCGGAGCGGTGCGTCGTAGTCATGGTCCGCATCCAGGATCTCGTCGTCAAACTCATCGTGTTGCTCCGCTACGTTGTCAGGCCCCCCCGGAGTCTGGTGTGCTGGCGCCTCTTCTGTATCGACAGCCGTCGGAGTCGCCTGGCCCGTGGTGGCGAATTCAATCGTGAAGACGTCGTCACCGCCACTCGGCTCTCCATCGTCGCCGCCGGCACCCCAGTCCCACTGGGCCTGCTCGTCGAACGCCACGTCGCGTGTCACATGGACACGCTTCGTGACAGGATCGTAAGCACGGTAGGCCTTGGAGCCGCGCTCGTAGCCGACGAAGATCATCTTGCGCCCCCGATCTTCGAGTTTCTTCAGATGCGGCGTCGTGTTGCGGACGTACACGATGCATCCGAACGTCTTGAGGTGATGAACCGCCGGCTTCTTCCCGTGCCACGCCTCAAACGGCGTCATGCTGTCCACGCTCTTCGTCGGGCACATGTTGAGCACATATACTGCAGTGCTTACCGCCTCGCCCCAGAACCATCCGGGCAATCCTTTCGCCTTGAGCATGCTTCTCGCCGTCGCCATCACCGTGCCGTTTCGACGCTCGACGACGCAATTCTGTTGTGGGCTGTACGGCGCGGTGTGTTGGCGATGGACTCTTTCGGCTGCGCAGTACTCCGCGAACTCGGCTGCGGTGAATTCGCCGCCCCGATCAGTGCGGAGCGCCTTCAGCTTGAGCCCGGACTCGCCTTCCGCTCGAGCTTGGATCTCCTTGATTTCGGCCGCTGCACGATCCTTTGAAGGAATCACGACTAGCCACATATATCTGCTGAAATCGTCCACCAGGAGCAAGAAGTACTTGTTTCCCCTTGGTGTTGCCGGCGCAATTGGGCCGCACAGGTCACCGTGTACCAGCTCAAGGCACTGCTTTGCCCGAATTCTGCCTGAGCCGGGAACGGGTTTCGCCGCTGCTTGCCGGCCTGGCACGCCTCGCACAGCTCCTCTACCTGCCCTATCGCAGGCAAGCCGCGTACCAACTCCTCCCGAGCTAGCTTCCGGAGCGCTGCCATGTTGACGTGCCCGAACCGTTCGTGCCAGCGCCACGCCACCTCGTTGCCGCGACTGCGCACCGCCAAACATCTTGTCTCTGCTATCTTGACGTGGAGGGTGTACAGTCTGTTGGCCGCCCGCTTCACCATTGCCAGCAGCCTTCCATCGGGTTCCCTGATCTGCATCACTCCGTCTTTGATGTCAATCTTGTAGCCCCTTTCATCGAGCTGTCCTACACTTACATGTTCGTAGTTAGTCGAAGGATGAAATAGACACCGGGGAACGATCGGAGCTCGCCGTTTTTTCAGGAGAAAGTGATGGTCCCCCGGCCTTCTATGTGCGCCACGGAATTATCGCCAAAACGCACGGTGCCGAGTACCGCCGTGTCCATCCTCGAGAATGCGGTCCTTGATCCGGACATGTGATTCGTCGCGCCAGTGTTCAGGACCCAGGACTCCGCCTCCCGATTCTTCTCTTCTCCGAGTTGAGTGAACACTTACTGCTCCCAGATCTCGATCTGGGTGTGTGTCGTCGCCTCTGATTCGGAGCCGCCATGCCTCTGTTCCGCTCCCAACCCGACCGATCCAGACTGCGAGAGTGAAACATCAGTCAGCGGTGAGGTCGCTGGGGCTCCATCGGAAGATTGCACTTCAGATTTCGGCGGCGGGAAATGGACGAGATTTTCGCGAGTAGGAGCGAGGCTTCTGCCTCATCTTGGACGGTATGGGCTTGCTCCTGTTTGGACCTGGATCGGCATTCGCGAGCCCAGTGACCCATCTTCCCGCAACGCCGGCACTCGTCCCCAGTGGGTTTTGACTGCCCACCTGGTGATGAGTCTCCGCGTGCGCGCCCGCGTCCTCGTCTTCCTCCTCCGCGCCGTCCTGCTCTACCTCTGTCACCGCTTGCACCGCCGCCGGAGTGGTTCTCCGCCTCGCGCTTCTTCCGTCGCGCGTCCCACTCCTCTTCCGTGAGGTACATCTTTCCCTCTTGTTGTAATGACGCCGGCGCTTCTTCGAACGCCTCCTCGGCCTCTTTCAAACGCCCGGTGAGATCGGCGACAGACATGGTCGAAATATCGAGCAATGTCTTAATCGCAATGGCGATCTGCTTGAACCGAGGTGGCAGGCTTCGGAGTATTTTTGCGACAACCTTGGCTTCCTCCACTTCTTCATCCATGGTGGCGAGTTGTGCCGCCATGTTGTTCAGGCGTAGCGCGAAGTCCTCGACAGTCTCGCCGTCCTCGAACACGGCGAGATCGAACTTTCGGCGAAGCTGCTGCGCCGTTGACTTCTTCACTCGATCATCTCCAACCCTCAAGGTCGCGATCGTGTCCCAGGCCTCCTTTGCCGTCTCCTTCTTGGCGATCGTCGGAATCATCTCTGGTGGCACCGCGCTGCACAAGGCATCCAGCGCCATCATCTCCTCTTGCGGATCGGCGCCATCCTCGATGACGGTCCACAACGCTCTCGCCTTCAACTTCACCTTCATCAGGAGTGCCCACTCTGAGTAATTGGTCTTGGTGAGGATAGGATACTTACTCCCACCGCTCACCTCACGAATCACCCGCTGGTACACACCCACCATCTTTGGAGGCGCCGTCGTTGACTTTCTTCCCAGACATCTTTGATAGCCTTGCTCTAATGCCACTTGTTAGAACCTTGCCGAAGATTCAACGCGCACGTTGCCGACGAGATTTACAGCCAAGCTACACAAGAAAACTCACGCGAATTGTAAACACGATCTCGAATTGGTGCTGCAAAGCTTGGCTTTTTCGTTGTATATTCCTCTGTTTTTTAAGACAACTAAATGGAGAACAAAATGGAAAGAAAACACTGCCTTCAATTAGGCCAATCATACAAGGTAACTAACCTAAACATGGTATGCTAAATTACTGCCTTCAATCAGGCCGATCACACAAGGTAACTAACCTAAACATGGTATGCTAAAATAGTGGCACGTTTGCTAAATTAGTGGCAAGGATTATTTCCATCAATTTTTGTGGCACGTTTGCTAAATTAGTGGCAAGGATTATTTCCATCAATTTGTGG